>CAJUYI010001765.1:0-45172 GCA_910591695.1 Galerucella pusilla
TAAATTGCTCGTTTAATAATATACTATTTTCCACTACTAGCTGTGAAATTGACAATTGTATTATTGGTTCTTCTAGCCACCTGAAAAGTTGAATTTCTCTATTAGGGGTTAATAATTGTCTATTATTAACCTAGATCAATAATGGACAAATTCAAATATTTTGAGAACTCAGGGATAGTAGTTCAATAAAAGCATAATTTTGTATGCCCAGGAGATTGTCTTTAACATATTTGCTGCTTGAAATAATCTATCAAGATAAAATTATTTAAATAAAAATGCCATTAGTTTAAAATTCGCGCTCAACCAAAAATAACTGACGACATAACGAGTACGTTCATAAACGAGAGCTCATTTTCCCGACATATTCCACCCACCACGTCAAATTTAGTAGTTGAGGTGCGCATGCGTCCAAGCAGCCTTTAATCTTCTATTCGATATGACTGAATGTGAGCTGATTAGTGCAGTTGGTAGGGTATTGAGATTACAACTCAGAGGTCGTAGGTTCGAGACCCGGTTAGGTGGTGGGTTTTTTATTTTTATTTTAGTTTTTTATTTCTTATTTTCTGGTATTTCTATACATAGTTACACTTTGATCAACCGGGTTTGGGCCTGGGTTTTCTTGTTTTTTTTAGTTTTCTATTTCTTATTCTCTGATATTTACATATTTATTTCAATATTGTTATGTTACTACTAAATTTGACAACGTTGGAATATGTCGGGAGAATAAGCTCTCGTCGTTGATAATACATCGCTGACAGTGTACTTGTCAGTCAGACGACGGAGTAAACGCTTCTCGTGGTGCGTTTGTGAATTATTATTAATGTTTGTCTTAAATTTGACTAGTAGTGGAAAAAATTGTACATATACCATGGTGTTGAATACATTTATAAACCTCGCACCTTATTCCGCTCGGGGCAAAGCCACTCGCAAAATAATCTCGGTCAATACTAATAGTCTTCACCACCTTGGTGTATAATATACTATTGTCTTACTTTAATGTAATTTTTGACACTCACACTGCAACCTAGTTTGATCCAGTTTCAACTATTATAAATTGTTTATACAGTTTATGTTGCCATATTTGAACATTTTCTTTGCACTCAATTTTAACAGTTTCCAGCTACCGAATTGTAAACAGATCTTTCTCTGCTTAGGGAATTCTTTTTGAGTGTTGTGTAATTATCCTGTAGCAAAAACTTTCGGTACGCCTAGGTATTTATGTCCTAATACTCCTAATAGGTCAATAATTAATTATTATTGCCTCAAATTAGATCAACAGCCATTAAATAATTACCCAAGTATTTATAACTGATTTATAACTGGTATTATTCTGTATTGAATTTCAACCATATAATATTTATAATATTTGTAGATTAGTTAGTGAAGAATTTCGTTTCGACCCATTTTCAATCAGTCTACTATTTTGATTGCTCATGTTATAAATATTACTAGACTTTTTTTCACTAAAATTGAATTAAATTTTTAGTTTTCGATTAAGTTAGTTTGGTTGCCTACCATATAGGTCAAAGTCTTAATAGTGTAAACTCGCCAAAAACTGATACAGATATATTATGATAAATCGCATGTCACAAATAAATGCCTCACTACTTGTCAATTTCAAATTGAAACGTAAAAATATTGCTCGTTGTATAAAAAGTGAATTTGTTAAACAATTTTAATTATTATTATTTTATATAGTGGGTAAGTACACTTTATTCTATGACTAATATATATTCAGTTAATGAATGCTATTTACCTACTCAAAAAAAGGTATTGCTTGTTTTTTGAGGTAGAGTGAAGAAATTTGTTAATTGGTCTGTTTATTTCCGACCCTGTTTAAGTGAATCTATTTTTACTTGTTTTCTCATTCTTGGTGAATTCAGCAAATATTTAGAAACATTATTTTTAAATACATTTACTCCAGAGTTAACTGTATAAACCCTCACTTCGTGGAATCTACTCATCATATGGTTTTAAATGAAACTAACTGTTTTTAATATATTGTGGAGTCATTTAAAAACAGTTAGTTTCATTTAAAACCATACATTTACTCCCTTAATTAATACTTTTTCAAATATGCTATTCCTGATTATAAAAATTCCTCAAATGTAAAGTAGGCAGGTTATGAATTTCATAATTGAAACCAAAAAATTAAAACTTAAGCCGAACATATTACAAAAAATATCCTACAATATTAGGTCGTTATAAAAATAACCCGATGATTCCCTGTTTATTTTCATAATATAGCCTGAGGCTATATTATCTATCGCTATGATAATTTGCATAATGTACAGGTTAATTTCATTACCTCAGTAATCGTTAAACGGCTTGGTAATAAAAATTTTATATTTAACAATAGGGGAAAGAAGGAAAAAATAAATACCTGTAAAAGTTCTCCGATTTATAACTTGAACTAGTGAAACCAAACGTTCTACGGCTTTTTAAGATGTTTTTTTTTAAATTTATCACTAAACATTAGTTAGATTACCTAAATTATTTGATGAAGCGTCTATTTATGACTACTTGATTTAGTATTGCATTGTAAAGAGGGATATCGGATATCATTTTAATACCCCATAGTGCTTCGCGAGCGTCTATTCTGTAATATTTCGTTCAGCAAATGTTTCGTTTACAAACGATTGGAAGTGCGAACGAAAAATTTTGAAACGTTATTCTGTATCTTTTTCTTTGACCACTTTCTGATGTTAACGAAAGTTCGACGTTTTCAAATGGGTAGTAGAGCAAAATATCACAGCGGTGTCAGATTTTTGAATTACATTATAATAAATATAATAATAAATTCTATATAAATACATATCCGTTAATGTTTTCAAAATCTACACTACTATGTTATTTAATATACTGCACAAACCTATATATGTGAATAATAAAGGACTGTGATAGTTTTTTTCACGTTTTTTATGTCAATATTTTCACCAACTTTGAAATAGTTTGCAATGTGACAACGTTGTTCAACTTCAACTGCAATTTGATTATGACTATGACACAGATTATAAAGAGAACAGATACGAACCCCGGTAAAACATCAAACGATTTTCAGCTCCGTCTTCAATGACCTTGGACCTTTAACTCGGTATGGCCGGGATATTGACAGTTTAAAATATTTTCTGAATTTCTTACCAAATTGCAGTGTTGACTTGGGGACAATAACAATTTCTAGTGCCGGATCTAGTTTTTTTGGAAGTTTCCACAGATTACAAGCGATTTTGAGCATGTTTTGACGTTTCGATTAGTTTAGGTTAGGTTAGCCGTCACCGTTATTGTGCATGGTTGCCAAGGATAAGGTTGTGAAAAAAAGTATATATTTATGGTATGATTTTTATACATTATAATCTTTTTAATTGTATAATTCTTTGAATGTTAATAAAATTGATTTAAAACAAGTATCGAATATTTGTATCTGTATAACTATCACACTTGAAAATAATGCTCATAAAATATTTGACCTATGATCGTAAATTGAAGGAAATATTATGCAAATTGACAACCCTGTTGAGAAATTTCGCGAAGCAGCCCGAACGGAGTCGACATAAGACGATGGGCATTTAAATGGGTATGTCCACCCATCTCTCTCTCTTTTTACTGTTCTCTGTCAAGCTTTCATATCTGTTTTCTTTATAATCTGTGACTATGACTTGTTATGGTTAGATAAAGGAAAAGCTTAGCTGATGCATTGACGTTTATATGTCAATGAATTTCTTACTTGAAAATATTCCATCAATATGGATGAAAAAAGAAATATATTTTTTTGAATATTAAATAACTACTCTATATCATCGATCAATTTCCATAATTTTCACCGAAATAATTTATCTCATCACAAAAATAGACAAATTTTTATACCCAAAGTGATGTTTCTGGCTGTCGTTCGTTCATGAACGGCGATTTCTAACGAGGAATTCGTTAGCATTTTGAATACATTTATCGTTCGTAAATGTTATTAGTTCATCAACGGCATCGTACATACTAAAATAATAGACCCCTAATTCTATTTTTCCACTGATTTGTTGACAGGCGCCAATTATGGTGTTATATGCAACAACCCTTGTATTTACGAGATACTGGGTGTTAAAATTAAACATTTGAAACTGACTTTGGAATTTTTAGAATGTTCTGTAAATATTTTTTCATATTACGTCATAATCCCCTAGAGGAACGCTGATTATACATAATATAGAATTTTTTTTAAATGGGTACTGCAATTATGCCAAGGATATTTGTCATCGGGTGATCGCCTAAAAATTGAAAATTAGAATGCATTGAATGGAAGAAATTTGCATATTTAATAAACTTCAACGATTGTGTTTATGAATTTACATAAATACAAATATCGTGACCGATCCGAAATTAAATGTCCAACAATTAATGTGGGTGGATAAAAAGTAATGAAGGAATTTTTTTTTAAATAAAATTGAACAACTTAGTTACCTAATAATTTAATGTATTCAAGGTTATGGCACTCTTTGAATTACAATAATTATTGAAGAAAACTTTTACATTCTTCTCACGTTATACATTTCTTAGGACTCCTTATTTCCTAATGAAAAAAAGAGAACCATTTATCATCGATTGTGTGTCTGTATGTTAGATCTTAGCCATAAATCACGTCACACAATTCTTAATATTTCTAGACTCCACGTTTTGGGACATTTTCATGGTACCCCTTATCTATAACACACTTTTTTCCACTACTATAAGTCCATTTAATAACCAGGAGGAGTAGTTTGAAAACCTTTACTCACACCACTAAGGCCGGCGACACATTTGCGGTTGCGGTTGCAACCGCGCGGTCACATCAGTCACATCAGTAAAAAGATTTTTGACTTGTTGACCACCAGTCCCGTGTACATCTGTATCATCTAAGCAGCACGTTAGCGTGTCTTCCAATTTGTAACCATCCCTTCTTCTAACAAAATTGTGCAAGATGCAAGCTACTTTTACTACCATCACTGCAAAATCTGGTTGCACTAATATGCTACTATGGAACACACGCCACTTATTGGCCAGAATTCCAAAGTCACATTCCACGAACCTTCTAGCTCTTGTTAACCGATAATTGAAAATTCGCTTGTTATCTGTTAGGTTACGCCTTGGATAAGGCCTTAATAAATTGTCGTGCAGAGCAAAAGCTTCGTCGCCCACCAGGACATAGGGGTAGACACGATCACCCGAATTTGGAAGAACCTCCTTTTTCGCTTTGATTTCTTAATTTGAGCATAAATTATAGCAACCGTTTCTACCAAATCCATGTTGAGTATTGAACTGACGGACTCGGTATGACAAGGTGTATGCTTGTATGTGTGAACGTTATAGCAGTTGTGACCGCGCGGCTGCAACCGCAGCCGCAACCGCAAATGTGTCGCCGGCCTAAGGTGTGTTCCGAAAAAGTAGTCAACAGTCGTGTTCCAAATCTATTAAATATGCCTTGATTGATGAAAAAATCAGCCACGCGTCATAAGTCGATTTCTCGTCTGTCTAGTAGATTATTTAGATGTTAAACAGACGGGTATTCCGTCAAATGTAAAACTTTGTCCTGTTTCGTATGGATTAGAACATACATATCACTCTAATATAGCTTTTTTTAATTAGCAAATGACTGAATGCAATAAAAAGGATGTCAATTAGTTAGTTTTTAAAATTATTTTATAATTTTCACTATACTTCCCCAAAACCCATTCTTTCAAATATATTTTTTAAACCTTCGATAGCTCATAACCTCCATAGACTTTTGACGATATCTTTCCAAATATGTAAAAATACAATGCATATAAAAACATTTATTCAAAGCATTACACAGTTGAATTTAATTTGTTTCAAAGATTGCAAAATTTTATCCAATATAGATAACTAATTTTTGGTCTTCGAACAACATTTTTAATTCACTTATCACAATTTTTCAAAAGTCTTGGTATTCCACTAATATTTGCTGCACTGTATTTTGTTCCTCTACTACTACTACTACTACTACTACTAAATGTGCAGGCGAGCCTTGTCCTGGACAACTCAAGCCAAGGTTCCGACACTGAGGCCACTGGCGGGCCCATTGTGCCAATCCTGCTACCTAGTCATCCATGAAGCCGAGCCTTTCAGTAAAGGCCACAACCTTTTTCAGTGGATGCCTGCTTGTGTCTCCAGGAGCCATGACAGTGACTCCGAAGATTCGCCTGCGTAATACAGCCCAGTGTGGACACTCTAAGAGAACATGATCTGACGTTTCATCAGTCATGCCGCAACCCCTACATAGGGAACTTTCCTCTACTCTTAGATTGTAAAGGTGTTTCCTCATACAGCAGTGCCCTGTTAGGAGTCCTGCTATCTTCCTTAGCCTACTCCTTGGTAGTTCAGTGGCTGCCCTGTTTGGATTGTCTAGGACCCTGCAGAGCAATCCAATGAGCGAGGTGCTGATTCCTCAGCCACTTCTTCGTCTCCTTGCGTATTCTTTGTTTTGTTAGGCCCAGGATCGGGCCCGGGCCGCAGAAAGGAGCTGCCGCCCCTTCCGCAGCCAGTGCATCCGCCATCTCGTTGCCTTCAAAACCAGAGTGGGCTGGAATCCATTCTAGCCGCACCACGTTCCGCCTTGCAAGATTAGCAAGTAGTTCTCGACATTCGTTAGCAAGTCCTGAGTTGCTGGTATACCCACTCAGGGCTTTAATTGCTGCCTGACTGTCGGAGTATATGGTTATGCGTCGATTCACATAACCTCTGTCTAGGTTTATCTGTGCACATTCCAAGATAGCATATATCTCGGCCTGATATGCAGATACACCCTCACCCAATGGTACACAAACCTGTGTTCTTGGGTTCCTGGAGTAAATTCCAGCCCCTGCTCTATCACCGGAGCATGAGCCATCTGTGTACCAGACGGTCCCATTAGGCTGTGTATTCCTCTCTTTTTCCCAGGACTCTCTATCCCGTATCATGGCCCTGTATGGAGTAGCGAAGTAGTACTTACGCAGGCATTCATCAGCCGCTCGAGCCAGAACTGGAATATCTTCCAGGAGCCGGAGCTTCTTGACGTGCCTGCACTTTTCCCCTCTTCGCACATATCCCAGCCGTTTCAAGCGCAGGAAAGCCCTCCCCGCCTCAGCCTCAATCACATGGTGAAGAGGCCGAAGACCAAGGATCACCTCCATCGCAACAGTTGGTGTAGTTCTCATGCAGCCAGTTGTCCCCAAACTGACCACCCTTTGAAGGCGTGCCAGTTGCGATCTAGCCGTGCCAAGGTTACCCTCGGCCACCAGACCAGAGCCGCATATGTGAGCATAGGCAGCATAATCACTCTATAGAACCATATGATCGTTTTGGGGGTTAGTCCCCACCTCGGACCAATGGCTCTCCTACAGGTCCAATACGTGTTTGTCACCTTGCTTAGGCGACTATCAAGATGAGCCTTCCATGTCAGTGATTTATTAAGGATCACTCCTAGATACTTCACCTGTTCAACCATCGGCAGTGGTACTCCATCAAGATTTAGACCCTCAGGTCTTATACCTCTCTTTTTGGTGAAAGCAACTATCTCAGCCTTAGCAGGATTAACTGCAAGTCCGTGTTCGTTACACCACCCATGTACCCTATTCAGAGCCCTTTGCATGAGGTCCCTGAGAACGGTAATGTGCCTTCCAACAACAAGGACAACGATATCATCGGCATACCCAATCGTTAGAAAGCCCTCACCGTTTAAAAGGGTTATTTGCTCGTCAATGACTAGGTTCCACAATGTGGGCGAAAGAACACCCCCTTGCGGACATCCCCTAGCGACGATTACTTTTGCCACATGGTCTTTTGTTCCTCTACCTCGATATTTCTTTAATAGTTAATGAACAGTTGACTTTACTACTCCTATAAGGAAAATGATGAGTATTCAGTACCATGTTAATATAAGAGTAATAATTTTACCAATTGCTTGAGAAATTGTAGATATAATATTAATGTATTTGATTTTTGACGGTCATAAATGACCTATAAGAGCCATTCGCACCGGTTACACTTAAACGGGCCCAGTTTCACCAACAGTTTTAATCCCGATTTATCTCTTAAGTAGACCGTCTAATAACGATTATCATATTGAAACGTTTCACCATTAGAATTAAATCGACTGATCGCGATTTAGTACAAATTGGCCATTTTTGGTGGATTTATCAGTCTGAAGTCCGATTAGTTCAGATTTCAATATTTTATTATAGATGAGGAATAAATATTTTTGAATATTTGTGATAAATTGTTCATTATGGCATTCCGAAGAGTTTATGATATGGCCTTCGAAGACGATAGTGATGAAGATGAATTTATTTTTTGTTCTTCCAACAATTTTTCAACACAATTGTTGATCTTGGACATGCTGCTTCGGAATTATATTCTTGTGTTATTTGTTTCTCCCAACATTCATTTTTTGAATTCTTAGATTCATTATCAGTTTTTTTGTTCTCAATTATATGTGAATACTTTCTGATAATATCTACTAAGATCTGTTTATCCTGCACTGTGAATGTTGGGTCTCTTTTTTTAGCTTCTGCACGTCAGTCATTGTTTATCTATTATTGTTTATTTATTAAATTTATTATTACAAAAATAAAATAACCAGGGCTAAGTTCGAGAACATCGCACTAGTATGAAATTCACTTATATTTGTGTCCGAGAACACTTAAGCGTCTTCTTGTTGTGTACTCCCCCACAGTCCGAGAACTCCTTAGAGCGACACTCGAGCGTCGCTCAAATTACACCAGTCCCGACTCGGTTAGAAATCGCACCTGTCAGTTTGGTTTGAATATTTTGTGGTTAGAATTTAGATTGGTATGTATGACTATGAATGTTTATTAAATTTTTAATTTAAAAATAAATTAATTTCCTTCTATTCCAATTTAAAATATTATTAAGCTTATTTGAGGTAGATTGGTGTGCCTAAAGAGTTTTTAAAATTTTTCTGTTCAAAACATTTGGCACTAGATTCATTATTGTTAGACCTAGGCTAGTTATAAATATTCTAAAATTCATCTGAAACTCCTTAAAAGTACTTATAGCTGGAAATAACTCATTCAAAGTAATCTTTACACTTTGGATGTGTTCTTTTCCGCGGTTGCAACTTTAACTCAATTTGGGATATTGAAGAGATTTCCATTTCATTATCCGACTCGCTTTCTGAGTCAGAATGTACCTATCTCTTCAATGTAAGCGCAATCAATGCGACACGCTTTTTATCCATATAATCTACTCTACATTTAAAATAGAAAAACTTAAAAATTGAACAATAATATTTAAAAAAGTATGGTTATAGTTAACAACCACAAGAAGGTAAATCCGTTCGAGAACTCATTCGATGGAGCGTAGCACTACGATCGCCCAATCAAATGCAAAATTTTAACCAGTGTGGCGTTCTCGAACTCACCCCAGAGCGATGTAAACACAAAATATTATTTAGGGTTATGTTAACGTTATCAAATCTCAATGACTGACACAGAACTATACAGAACAATAGAATTTTCTGCATTTCACAACGTTGCCAAAATGGTTTGCTGATCTAATCATGATTTGATAAATCGCGATCATCTCGGACGGGTTGATGCATGGTGAAAGGGGAAATATTATTAAGTCAGCTTAACTATTAAGTAGAGCTTAATTAATCCGAGATCAATCGTAGTTTGGTGAAACTGGGCCTAAGAGCCATTCGCTCCGGTTACACTTAAACGTGTCACTCAAATCCACTAAGTGTCACTTAGTCGTTCGCACCGTATTTAAAGGCACCCTTAACGCGACGTTAAGGTTACCTTAACTAAGCTCGGAATATCCACGGCTTAAAGTTCCACTTAACCTCGAAATACTAATTTTGAAGTTGATTTATGACAGCTTAGATTTGAGTAAATTATGCTTTGGTAGATGGTAGATCTTTGTATTTGTAATTTGTCTTATCGAAATGGAAATGTTAGATGATGACGATTTAGAAATAATTGATATAGGTAATTGAATATGGCATACCCAGACAGTTATACATATATAAGGAACGATTATTTCAATACATTCGATCCTAAGACGTTTTTTCTTAGATTTAGAATGACGAAGGAAACTAGGTACTATCATTTTATTGGAGAAATTGAAATTGTTTATTTCGATACTTGCTACTAATATCTAATAATAATGATTTTTCACTTGTTGTGGAATTCATTCCACGATATCGTTTTTCTCCGCTCATATCTAAACTACCAAAATGACTCGGAAGAAAAAATACTTATCAAAACGTCAAAACCAAAGATAACACCAACTTATACCAAACGCAGAGATCAAACTGGACCAAACGACTGCCGTTAAATCCTGACAAGATCTTTTTCAAAAAAAGATTTTAAAAATTGCGGCGTTGTCAAATGGAACCTTTCACTAAGCTAAGGGAGGTACGACGCGAACGAAGTTCCACTTAAATGATAGGTGTCACCTAGTTAAGTGTGACTTTTTAGGATAATCGGGGCGAATGGCCCAAGTTCACCATTTATACCTATTGTTTTTTCGGACTAAGCGAGCAGTTGGTACTCAAAGTAGAAGGATCCATAATTGCAGATATTTAAAACAAATGCTTACTGAAGTTTTTAAAGGAACAGTTTCGACGAAACTAAGTAAAACTAATAAAATAACGATAGCGGATGCGATGACAAATTAAGAATTATCTATCTGTCAGAACTATCAAAAATGAAAACTATCAGCTGATGTCAATATTAAAAAGTGTTGTGTGAAACTGGGCGGAATCTGACCAATCAGAGGTCTACAGAATTGCCAACTTAAATTCAAATTACTCCTCCTAGTTTTTAAATAGCTGTGAAGTTGACGATTATTGCTTATTCTAGCCAACTGAGAAGATTAAGAAGAATAATTTTTTCAACAGTTAAAATACAACAGCTTTTTTTTATCGGATAAAATTTTCTATGCAACGAAACAGTTTTGCAAATCACTAATTTTACGAGAAAAACTGACATGATAAAATCGCGACACCGAAGGTGGAGCGATTTTATCTAATGTCAGTTTTTCGAGGCACCTTTTTTATCGATGTCAAAGTGACAATAACATTTCCAGGTATATGACATTTTAACATTGGAGTTAATTTATCAACAGTAAAAACACAAGAGCTTTTTTTTTATCGGATAAATTTACGAAACAGTTTTGCCAATCACTAATTTTACGAGAATAACTGATATGATTTTATCTAATGTCAGTTTTTCGAGCAAATTTAGTGATTGGCAAAACTTTGAGTTGAAGAGAAATTTATCTGATAAAAGAAAAGCTCGAGTGTTTTTTGGCAAGATAAATTAACGACAGAATATTGAAATTATAAGTAACCAAACTTGCGACTCATTGTCATTATGTAAAAGTGACGTCCGCTTACTAGATATTGAGGAAGAGGAGTTTTTATCGCGATAAAAAAGGATGCACCTTTTTTATCGATGTCAAAGTGACAATAACATTTCCAGGTATATGAAATTTTAACATTGGAGTTAATTTATCACATATAATACCACGAGAGTGAAAATTTTGTCGGCAAAATTTTTCGATTGTCATGAAAGTTTGTTGCTTGGCAATTTTGCGAATGACATCAATTAAATGTCATGAGCAAAATTACCAAAAGCAACAAACTTGAATACCTTACAAAATTTTTAATTGAGTGGTATTCGACATGACTATTTCACGAGAGAAAAACTAAAAAATCATATCATTTTATACACATAGATTTGATATATTAAACGTCAAAAAATTGCCGCGACAAGACAAAAAATTGCCAGTTCAAAACTTTCAAATTTTGTCAGTTATCAATTTACTCTACTGAAATAGCTACCTATCAACATAAAATTATTTCAATAAAAACGCCAATAGTTTTGGCCATACACCAAGCCATACTTGTAGAGTGTGAAGTATTAAAATTTGAGTTGTGTCCTGTTATGGAGTTTATTTATATTTACAAAATCTCTTTTGGACATTTTAAGAAACTGTTGAATTTTTAATCAGCCATATTTATTTTGACAGTAATACAGTGTGACCCATTTTGTTTGGAAGCACTCCTGTAAAATCCGCATTTCTCAACTGATTTTGATTTAATTTTTTCTCTTACATTCAATATCAAAAACAGTATTTTGGCACAAATTTTCATAGCTCAATTATTACTTAGTACCTGAGACTTTGTACCTGCCAATTTTCCGGACGAAGTAGTTTCTATGAGGTAGAGACATCTCAGACACGTAGGACCTGTCCGACGAAAATAAGGAAAGTAAAACAACGTGCTTCAACAAACAACATTTTTTTAATTTTACTGTGATATTAGTTTAAAGTCATTGTACAACTTGTAAATTTATCAACGTTGTTCACATTCCTTCCCTTCCAGCATTTCCAGGTTTGTTGATAGAGAGTTGTGAGGTGAAAGACAAGTCGACTAATATTATTCAGGGTGGCGCCCACTTACCTTTCTTGATTAACTTTAATTACATTCCTTAACTTGATTTATTAACTTATTAAATTCATTTGGTTTCTTACTTTATCTATTATCTCATTAACTCCAATATAACTTTAATAATTTAAATAAAGTAGGATTACCCGCGAACCGGTAAGACTACTCCCTGACTTGATATTAGTTTGGTCTTCGAATTCACACCTGAGGTGCTCTCCACATTGAGTCGCCGTTGCAATTTATCTTGCCTTATTATTTTAAATAAATAAATGGTAACAAAATTGGCTATTTGGCAATTTTTTCCCAAATACAGCTATACCACTGGATTCAGAATCATCACAAATGCAAAATTTTATAAAACACTTTTTATTGACGACAAAGTTATTACAACATGAATTTGGAAAAAGTGGTATTTTCATTAATTTTTAGGTAGAATGTAGAACATTTTTAAAATAGCAACATGGTAAACAAAAACTAGTAAGTTAAGAAATCAAACAATTTTATTTTGTAAAATCTACATTGTAATTAAACATTAAGTGACGCGTTTCGCTAACACAGTAGCTTTTTCAAACGTTGGAGGTATAATGAGTTAGTTAATTCCATATTTAGACAAATTCTTTTCATTTCCTTGTAAATAGATTATAATTTTGTTGTTAAATTTCCGTATAATTTAGTATTAAGGCACTGTATACCTCCAACGTTTGAAAAAGCTACTGTGTTAGCGAAACGCGTCACTTTATGTTTAATTACAATGTAGATTTTACAAAATAAAATTGTTTGATTTCATAACTTACTATGGATCTACATCAAGTAAAAGCCTCATCTATTCAATTTTTGAAAAAAAAACTAGTACTCAAACATATTGCACAGTGAAAATTCGAAGGCGATAACTTAGCCCGTTCTGGAGTTATAGCTTCTGAAAGTAATAATTTGGATTGTTGGCTAAGTAGTCTATGACAATACGGTCATTAAAATTTCTTGCCTGTAATTTTTTAAATACGTTTGGTCACTGCTTCAGTCTCAATAAATACTTTTTTTTAATTTTGTGCACTACAAAGCAGCAAATACGGCGATCTGGATGTCTCCGATTAACTATTTCTATTACTTCTCGTTCACTTCTATCATTGTAACCACAAAAAAGTACAATTTCAACTTTGTCTTGAATAGTTAAATAGTTGAATATTTGGAATATTCAGTACTTACTATTCCATACAAATGTTACTGCGACTCATTGATTTGCGACTCATTGATTTCATTTTGTTAATACACACTACTTTGCCAACAACCAAATTATTAAGAACAATTTTACTTTACTTTCAGAAGCTATAAATCCAGAACGGGTTGAGTGGCTTCGAATTTTTAGTGTGCAATATGTTTGAGTCCTTGTTTTTGTTTACCATGCTGCCATTTTAAAAATTTGTCTACATTCTACGTAAAATATGACTGATAATTTTTTATTGAATATAGTAACCAATCAAATTACTTAATTTCAAGTCATGTGTCAAATTTCATCCAATCACCGCTGTATTACAGCGATAATACCCTACATGTGGTGTTTTCAGTTTGGTGTTTATTTTTTATTAAAAATTAATTAAACGTCAAACTGACAACTGGATTAAAAATGTCGCGAAGATTTGGTATTGCATCTAACGATTCAATTAATTTACCTGCAATTGTACTTTTCACAACTGTAGTTTTAAATAAAAATGAATAATATTTGATTAAAACTAATAAAGTTTGTATTGAAAATTACTAAACGTCAGATTGACAATAAATTTTTTGATATCTACAAAGTAAAAAATTATCTTATCGAATACTCCTCGGATCTTAATAAATACTCAAAATTTCGTCGAAGAGAATGCTTCAAGCGTGTTGCTCAAAGATAATATTATATCAAGCAGCACGCTTTCAGCATTCTCTATGACAAAATTATCTCGGTATTATCAAGACCCTAGGGGCATTACCACTGATAATACCACTTTTTCCATATTCATGTTGTAATAACTTTGTCGTTAATAGAAATTTTTTTATGAAATTCTAGTAGTTTACATTTGTGATGATTCTGAATCCAGTGGTATAGTCATATTTGAGGAAAAAAATGCCTAATGTAGTTTTGTCTTTTTTGGCAAAGAAAAAATTAACATAGTATAATACAGTAATTTGCCCACAACAGTGTTCAATGTTCTTAACAATATAATCAACTTCAAATATTTAAATTTATTAAAAATATACATTTTGCAATCCATCCCAAAATATCCTCATGTCATTTATATCCGAAATATTTTTTAATTTTGAATTACTTCAATCATTCTCAAGTGTCATTTAGTAGGTATATCTTCATATTAATCAAAGTCTAATGTTATATTGTGATTTTGTTTTTAAAAATAAACAACAGATGTTGATTTAAGAAAATGTTAATCTACGCCCACGCCTGTCTATTCTCATTAGTATGGTGGCCCAGGGTACATTATATACACAATCGTTTTTGAAAGAAATAGACTCTTATTTGTTGCTAGATGCCCGAATCATTAATTTTTCGGAATCCTCTTTTAATAGAGGATTTCAGTCTAAGGTCAGTGTGGCCAACAAAAAGTGTTTTTTTCTGACAAGAATGACAGTTAGAGTCTACCACTTAAAACATAAGATTTTTGCATGTTTTTTATCATTGCGAACATCTATATTGCTTTATTAAAATAATGAATATACCCCCAAAGCGTATATCTTGAAATTTAACCTTAACTACTGTCATTCTTGTCATAAAAAAACACTTTTTGTTGGCCACACTGAGCTTAGACTGAACTCCTCTATTATAAGTATGTTTGACAGTATAATAATTTATTTAACCTACAAAGTAGATGCTAATTTTCGCCACCATGGACGCTAGTGTCTTATTAGCAAGGTCACGCAGGTTCTTTATAGTGCAGTTAAATGAAATAAATATAAAATGGCGTCCAACGTGGGGCCCGAAATTACAGTATATTGGCCAGAAAAAAAGAAATCTAATGTTTTTTTTTAATCTGCACCCAAAAATTAGCCAGCGAAAGTTAAAAAATGATTGGCAATTAATAATTCTGCGAACAGACCATTTTTTATCCATTATTAAAATGTCTAATAAATCAAACACCATTAACAAAAGTTGCACAATAATTATTTAATTATATACGGTGGTGAAATGATAAAAATCTCTTTTCATTATTGTTGAAATTACACAGATATGTTAATTTATTTAGAATCCGCCCGCTATAATAGAGAGCCGTTTAAAATTTGGAAATAGAGAGGTTCATTCAATCTTAACCTTGAATGTAATAAGTTCCGATGTGATAGTTTTGTTACGTCATCTTCATTTTTATTTATAAAAAGGATGGAATTAAATTTGTAGACGAAAAAGAATTGGGAAGAGAATAAATAGTTTTATTTAATGTCTATTTTTAAACTTTGTTTTTGGATGGAGAAAGATATTTTGACAAAGAAAATTTAGTAGAATTATCTTTGGTGGGGACGTTCCACCGTAGAAGCACTCAATAAAGTGAAAAACAAAATCTACAAGGAAGAGCACTCACGGTGGCATTCAACGTATCATCTAAAGTTCCAATACCAATAACTTCTCAAACATCTTTAAAAAAGTATGCACTTAACGCTATCTATCTTTGAAATGAAATCTATTTTTTTTTTTTTCGAAATGTATAAATATACACTGTGACCCATTTTGCTTGGAAGCACCACCGTAAAATCCGCATTTTTCAAACGATTTTGATTTAATTTTTTTTTGTTAGATTCAGTATCAAAAACATTATTTTTGCACAAATTTTCATAGCTTAATTACTATTTTCAAGGCCCTCTATGTTAATTTTTCTTTGCCAAAAAAGACAAAAGTACATAAGGCAATTTTTTTCCTCAAATATGACTATACCACTGGATTCAGAATCATCACAAATGTAAACTACCAAAATTTTATGAAAACATTTTTATTAACGACAAAGTTATTACAACATGAATTTGGCAAAAGTGGTATTTTCAGTAATATTTTACGTAGAATGTAGACAAATTTTGAAAATGGCAACATGGTAAACAAAAACAAGGACTCACACATATTGCACAGTAAAAATTCGAAGCCGATAACTTAATCCGTTCTGGAGTTATAGCTTCTGAAAGTAAAGTAAAATTGTTCTTAATACTTTCATTTATTAACAAAATGAAATCAACGAGACGCAAATAGGCTTTGATTTTGAAATTTTATTAATGTCAGTCAGTAACATTTGTATGAAAAAGTAAGCACTAAATTTTCCAAATATTCAACTATTTAACTATTCAAGACTAAGTTGAAATTGTACTTTTTTGTGGTTACAATGACAGAAGTGAACGAGAAGTAATAGAAATAGGTAATCGGAGACATCCAGATCACCGTATTTGCTGCTTTGTAGAGCATAAAATTTTAAAAAGTATTTATTAAGACTGGATCAGTGACCAAAAAAAAATTGCAGGCAAGAAATTTTAATGACCATAGACTACTTTGCCAACAATCCCAATTATAAGCACAATTTTACATTACTTTCAGGTGATCGGCTTCGAATTTTTACTGTGCAATATGTTTGAGTCCTAGTTTTTGTTTACCATGTTGCCATTTCAAAAATTTGTCATCATTCTTCGTAAAAAGTTAATGAAAATACCACTTTTCCAAATTCAGTTTTTTTATAAAATTTTGGTAGTTTACATTCGTGATGATTCTGAGTCCAGTGGTATAGTTATATTTGAGAAAAGAAAATGCCTAATGTACTTTTGTCTTTTTTGGCAAAGAAAAATTAACATAGAGGGCCTTGGAAATAGTAATTAGGCTATGAAAATTTGTGCCAAAATACTGTTTTTAATACTAATAAAAAAGATTAAATCAAAATCGGTTGAAAAATGCGGATTTCACAGGGGTGCTTCCAAACAAAATGGCTCACACTGTATAAACTATAACCAATTTAGAAAGTATGGTAAGGGCTATAAGTCTTGCAGTCTTGCAGACCTTCAGCTGTGTGTCCCAACAAGACTCTGCCACCTGAATGGATACTCAAAAATAGCACAAAGTAGCTAAGCAAGAATAATATATGTAGATTCCACCGAAAGAAAGAGGAAACCTCTATTTTCAGAATATTTCTTTGACTCGGCATCTGGCTTTAAGGATTTAGTAATGAAAGTTTATAAATCTCTCATTGTAAACAGTAACATATCCGTAGTCGGTAAATTTAGATACTAAAACATTATATTAAATTACTATTTTTTTTTAAACAATAATATTTTGTACTATACAGGGTGTCTGTAAAACAGTGTAAGGTATCAAAGTTACATTTTTCAAATAATAACTGATATGATATTGGAATAAAATCGAAAAGAAGCAAACTGAGTAGTACATAAACTATGACTGTAAATAAAACAGAAAATCTAGCAATAAATAAAGAAATAATGTTATTTAAAGGGGGAATAGAATCTAGTGATTCTCAAAGCTAACATAAAAGTACCTAAAGGCGTGCCCACATTATGCCGCTGTTTGTCAATTGGCAAAGCCGATTCGATGTAGATGTGACCGTTGGCACGTGCCAATAAGGCAGCCGCGTGCCAATGAAAATCGCTGTATCGGTCTCCTTCAAAGGAAGCCAATAAGAACGGAGAGAACTGTCATCTCGTGGCGTTAGTTGTGATTAGGACTGTCGGTTAGCACGTGCTTTCAAATGACGTGGACGAATGGGAGAGTTATTAATTTGACAAATCTATATCTGGATCGTCCTGTTCTGTGAGCATTGAACTGAAGTAATATAAATGCCAACCTTATGGTAGATGTTTTTACAGTCGCTGGCTTTGCAAATTGGCAATGCCAACGGCAAATCGCGGCATAGTATGGACGCGACTTAACGTAGGTAGATATAACAGAAGAAATTATGTATTCTCGTACATAAATAACGATGGATAATGACAATAATGAGGGTATAAGATATAAATAAACGTCAAACGGTTAACGTCAAAACACATTAACACATACATGAGGTGTGACTATTTAATCAATTTAACTTATTATTTATCGGAAATAATAAAATATATTAAACTAAATTGAATTAATATTAAATTAAAATTATATACAGGATGAAATATTTAAAACAAATCCCTAAATTAATTTTTCCAAAGCCGGTACTGGAATTTTTAATATTTTCAAGTTTAGCTAGCTAATACCATTCAAATATGCTTGATATTAGTGTACTGTATCATAAAAAAATTGGAAAAATCAAATGAGCCGTGTAAACACTATAGTCAATTAAAATGCATTGTCAATTTCAAAAATCATCCTGTAAATGTATTTAAGAAGAGTTGACAATTATTTTTGGTAGCCACATGACATGATAACCTTCCTGAATGACTCTACATACGACCCACCCTATATAATTCATAGTAACTTTCGTAATTACAACGTTTATGTGATTAGACGAAACTCAATAAAACTAGTACCTTATTTGAGACAACCTGTATATTATAAATTGACGTACCAATGCTTCCTTTTTGTATTTAGGTGCAGCGAAACATTTTTGGACGTTACCCATCACAAACTCGATCACACCGGCACATATCACATCACAAAAAAAACATAAAAAGTTACAAAGTAACGAAACATTTAGACACCTAAACGAAAAATAACACACGATTTTAAAATTTCGTTGGAAAAACGACAAGTAGGTCGAATCGGTAATTTCGGTAAGACATATTTTATTTATTTCGTCGTTAAAAGTTGCGATTCGAATTGTCAAAGACGCGCGAGCTTATTTTTTGCCGTGACCGCTGGATGCGCATGAGATGTGCGCCTTTTGATTCGTTTAGTGCAGTCGATTAAATCAAGTACGAGAAGATTTCTAAAATAATCTCTTACCACCCTACTTTTTATAAATCTGATTTAGAATGCTTCGCTTCGAGCGTTTTTGGTCTGCTTAACCTTGAGCCATCCTTCATTTTTATTCCTATTTGTAATTTCGCTGCAAATAAAATAAAACCGATTTACTTCTCTTCTACTCTCTCATCTCTACTCACTCATATCTTCTCTCTCATCTCTACTCCATCTACTCTCTCTTCTCTACTCTACTCTACTCTACTCTCTCTTATCTACTCTACTCCTAACTCTATACCAAGGCTGGATGCCCCCATGTTTCATTTTTCGTCCGTCGTGCGCACGATGTCACTCAAGACTCATTGAACACACACTCTCTTATTGACGGACTCCGGACACTCGCATAAGACATGCTTAACAGCTTCATCTTCCTGGTCACACTCCTGAACATAGAGTTGTGTCCACTAGCCCCATAGTATGGAGGTGTTTCCTTAGTTGACAGTGGCCAGTCAGAAATCCTACTGTTAAACGTAAGTTTTTCCTGGTCATCGCCAAATATTTCTTCGACGTCAGCTTCCCAGGATGATCCTGGCAAGACTGCATCCTTTGGTTCCATTCCATCTCTCTATTTACGTGTTTATTATATCAATAAAAAAACTGTAAAGACAAAATATGTTCCAAATGAGTTGTTCTGTCTTCTAAAGACAACATTTTTTGAAATTTTTAATACTTATTATTCAAAACCCTTTTCTCTTACTTACTTTTATTTATGCAGTTTTAAAATAGTAATATTTTTTCATTAAAACTGCAGTCTAAACCGTTGTGTTCGCCTGAAATCAACTACTGTGCCTCCTGTGTCAGAGATGGGAGGAGAAAGCAGAACTTACCTGGAACGGGAAATAGTAATAAAAGTAAAAAGGTACATCATGATGTTATTAATATTACAGAGTAATGGCAACTGGATTATTATAAGAAAGTACTTAGGGCTTTGCATCTGTGGATGCTAGAGAACGGATAGTGAAGTTGGACAATAAAAATATTTCCTGACAACCAATAACAGCACTGTGCTACAGCAGTTGTAATTCATCAAACGGTTGGAGTACTAGACTATCCCCAGGGCCGGATTTAAACTTATTGTCGCCCCTGGCACTGAAGAAAATGCCGCCCCATCTAATCACTGAGATTTTACTCAAATTCATAATTCCAAATTTTGCCTCCCTAAAACATTTGCCGCCCTGATTACTAGCTCCGACTGCCCCTAGTGTAAATTCACCACTGACTATACTGTATTTGAAAATCAAGAGAGAGTAAATTCCCAGAAATGTTTTGCAGTTATCAGTGTTAAAGGCAGTAAACCATAGACGTGCGTTTTCAAAATTAAATTAATATGGAAATAGAAATATTTAATTTGTTTTAGTTATTTATACCTAGATTACCAATTTTAGATAGATAAACATAATTCGTAAGTAGTAATTTAATTTGGGTAAAATGAAGAAAAAGTCAATATTATTTTAGGCATTTTGTTTTAGGCATATGTTTATTTACAAAATATGTATATAATATGTACAGATAATTACAATTATTTATAAATTAATATGAGGAGCTAAAAAAACAATTAAGTAGGTATATGAGAAAAAAAAAACCAGCCGCAAGGATAAAATTTGACGAGCAACATGCAAAAAATACGACAATATTAAATCTTAAAAAATAAAAATCTAAAAATAAAATTAAAGTACATAAATTAATAATTTTAAAGTTATGGTTCCTCTCACTCTGTGTCAGAAGATTCACCATCTGATTCTAGAGAAATTACAATTGGCTCTATAGTAATATCAATTATGTTATCTAGCTCCCACATTTTTTTTCTATTTCTGTAACGTGTCTAATACATTTTTGCCAATTTTCACTTGTTACTTCAGATATTGCCTTATTGAAGAGATTTTTAACATCTGATAATTTAAAAGTAGTGTTATTTCTAGCAACATAACCTTTAACTTGAGCCCATATCAATTCTATCGGATTCAGCTCACAATGGTAGGGTGGTAAACGAAGGATTTCAATTTCTCGTTTATTGGCTATCTCCTCAATATTATATTTTTTATAATTTTGCTTATGTTTTTTAGCAATAGTTAACAATTCTGCCCTCAGCATTGTATTGTCAAAGGCTAAATTTTCAGAAGATAACCATTTTGCAATTTCATCCTTTTTCCATTTAGTGGTTGGTAAAGGTTCAAGTAATCTGGAGTGGTAACTTGCATTGTCCATTACAATAACCGATCCTTTTGGTATGAATTGAATCATCTGTTCAAAATATTCCTCAAACACGCCTTCGTGATAATCAACGGTTTTTTCTGATTCAAATAAGAGTAAACCATTCTCAAGAAAACCGTTTGTACTGCCTATATGACAAATAATTAATCTTTTACCTTTTCCTATAGGTTCCTTAAAATCAGTAGTATATCCTTCTAGAAAAGCTTGATGGGATGATTTTATATTTTTGTCTTTCCAAACTTTTCCTACACAATGTCCTTCATTAACCCATGTTTAATCTAAATAATAAATGTTTTTATTTTGAGCTTTAACTTGTAGTATTCTTCTGAGGTACTGTCTTTTCCAACATACAATTTCTTCAGAATCAATTAGCATTGAGTGTCTGCCCATTTTTTCAAATTTAAAGTTTAACTCATGTAACATTTTCCATAGTTTATCCCGGCTTATTGTGGGTAAATCAACATGATTCGTAATGGCTTGCAAAACTTTATCTAAAGTTGGTATTTGCTTGTTTATAAAAAATGAGTGAACAAGCTTACGAATAGCATTTTTAAAAAACTCGTCCACGTTGACTTTTAATAGTTTTGGTCTACCTGGTTTCGGCTTTGGTGAGGTTACTCCACCTGATTTTTCCTCCTTTAGAACTCTATATATTGTAGATTTTCCATATCCCATTGCCTTAGATGTTGTTTCAACTACACTGTCAATAGTGTTTGAGGGATTTTGATGTTTAAAATAGTGGTACACATTCACTACAGCACTCTTTTCATTGAGCGATAAATGGTCTAGTCTTAATTTTTTCACTGGGGTATACTCACAAACTGCTTCCATTTTTAGTCACTACTATTTGTCACGTTTATCGAAAATCAAATAACTGCATTTCTAGAAACTTAAGCACTATTTAAGTCAAAATATCTGTCATTAGAAGCTGTTGCCATTCGGAGGTCGTTAAATAACAATTATCCCTTTCTAATCTGGTTACGCCTATGACGCACGTTAATCCTCTTAGGCCTACTGCAGTAACAATGAAAGATCATAAAATAATGTGATAGTCCAAGAAATTTAATAAATTTTGTAATGAAATTAACAAAAACAATTTAGAATGCATTACAAATATTGAAGTTTTACCGCACGTACTGTACTATAGTTTTGCATACCGAATTAGTTTTTATTCTGGGAATTTACTCTCTCTTGATTTTCAAATACAGTATACTCCTATGCCAACTGGTAGCAATCAATGAGGTTTTCTGGCCCAGCTTGCCAGGAAAGAAGGTCAGTAGGTACCAGTTAATACCCTCAACGCTACCACCCAAGTGCATTGAGTGGTTTTGAGCCCTAGGTGGAGGTAATCATACATTCCAAAGGAAACGCAGAATAAGTAAACTAACCTAACCTACTATTATCAATGTTTAAAACTAAAAGATTATGATACAGCTTTCAATTTTACACATGACAGCCCGTACTAAATGGTACAAACAGGTTAGTAAGCGTGCAAATCTTAACGATATTGTAATTACTTTTTCTGTATATATGTACTCATCTAAGCATTACATAACTTTATTAAGGTCCCCAATAAATCGAGTGTTAATTCTATCGACATTAATCTTTATTTTTAATAATCATATTTACGTAAAGATGTTGATATTATTCAACTGGTTAAATCTGACTTGTCGTACTAGATTATTATTCTTAATATGTACAAGCAAGAGCCATTTGTTTGGATTGCAAATCACCTGATTAGACCTTATATGTTAATCGAATTCAGGTCGCGATAGATTGTTTTGTAAAAATTGGAATATATATAGTGTTGGACGTACGATTTACAATTAACGTATTTGTGGAGTTGAGAGTATTTATCTTTGAAATGTTATCATTAAAAGTCAATTGAAGATCAAACTGTTACGTCAATTATTATGTCATTCAGAACCAAACACTCGGAAAGCTTGTTAAAAACCACAAGTACTTTTAAGCGGAAATCCACGCCATAAGAATGTGCGCCCAGTTCAATATTGATAAAGGATACAGAATACAAAGGATTATCATGGTGTCGGATAGTCAAGCAGCCATTAAAGCACTGAGCTCTTGTGTAATCAGTTCCGAACTGGTTTGGGAATGCCTAGATAAACTCAATGAACTAGGCTTACTATGGATTCCAGGACACACTGGAATAGAAAGAAATGAAATAGCAGATGAACTAGCAAAGAGGGGGACTGAAATACCTTTCTGGGAGCATGAATCCTTTTGCGAAATCAGCCCCAATGTAATATTGGAAGAAATAGGTAAGGCCGAGAAAAAGAGAAGATCTGACCATTGGAAAGGTCTAGTAGGGCTTATACAATCAAAGACTCCTCTGGGTGACTACAACCTTTTGAGATTAAATGAATGCATAAGTCAAAGTAAAACTGCACTAAGAGTTTTAACAGGGATCCTAACAGGACATTGTCGACTGAATGGGCACCTGAAAAAACTCACAATAGTGGAGGAAGAAGAATGCAGATTTTGTGGCATGGAAGAAGAAACCTCCATCCACATACTTGCCAACTGCACAGCACTTCATAATCCTAGAGCACAGCACCTGGGAGATTACTGGATAGGAGAGGAACATTTACCCAAGTTGAAGCCTGCAGACATCCTAAAATTTCTCCGGGAAAGAGGACTAAATGAGCTACTAGTATCTGAGATTCTTCTCAGAAACTAAGTAGAAGTAAGGGGACACAATAGATCTTTTAGGTCTCAGGAATGTCACCCCAATAAACATTATGTCATTCTGGTCAACAACCGATTACAAATGAAGAATTTGAAATTGCGTTACTTGGATATTAAAAGCTCCATTGCAAATTATACACTCAAAGATTGGTGTAAAGGATTATGTATAGGTATTTAAAAAGAAAGAAGTACAAACTCTTTCCTTTGCTGACCATCTGCAACCTTATATCCAACCCGGATACTTACAACATGATTACTTTGTTTTTTTTTATCCAGTTGCTTAAGGTATTGAAGGCAGTTCCAGACTATTTTAATCCATGAGTTGTTAATCTGTCATTTCAAAGGTAAAGGGAATATCCCACGTGAAATAAAACACTGAATAGTTTGAGATTTCGTTTATTTTTTTATATCAGAGTATACTAAAGTAATATAGACTGACCATTACTTGAAAAAAGTATGAATTACACTTCAATATTTACATTCATTACTGAGATCTCTGGAAAATGATTGGAATATAATTATATAATTACAAAATCTTAAAAAATCGGAACAGTTTCAACTAAATATGTCTCGAGAAAATAATATTAATATGTTTAAGTATTACATTTTCGTTTACATTTTTTTTGTGTTTTATTTGATTAAACATAGAAATATTAAAAATTTGAGATAGCATGGGAAAATAGTAAACCTATATATAAAAAAATATGAGTAAAACATACCCAATAATATATACAGATGTTAAAAAAAATCAAAAACGACACCATTATACACGTCATATGTCAAAACTGTCAAAAATTATTATCAAGCCTGACATACAGTCTTTTCACAATGTTTTTACTCTTTCCAATTCAACATTATTAAATTATTCAGATAAGTTATCCAAAAATTCTAAAATGACCGTCAACATATGCAACTAATTAATGCCTAATTGTCTTTATTTTGGCCATCCGCTTTGTATTACAATTGAAATAGGAAAATCATATTTCTTAAAAGAAGATCTTAATAATAAAATTCACTAAATTAAAATTACACAGATTAAAATTATGTACAAATACAGAAAAAATTCACTACTTACAGAAGAACGTTCAATATACTCAAATATAAACAGAGACCAGATCCCAAAATCAGAAAAAAATTACAGTTTGCAGGAGAAAACAAAAATAGTGGATTTTAAAATGACAGAGGAAAGTTTCAAGTATATAAATATATAGCTATTTTTGTTAAATACAATGTCACACTAAGCTCAGTGTATAAAAGTTGTTGAAAAGATTCAAAAACCAATTCCACACACAGACATACTTCTTAACTTGATGATATCACAACTTTTAACTATTAAAACTCCTTTAAAAATGCACAATTATCATTTCCCTTCAATTTTTTACTGATAAATAGGATTTTTAGCGATAAATTATTCAAGAATAAATTTCTAAACAAACCCTTGTCGATTGAGAAATAATAAGAGAGGTTTAAATACATATGGAGATGGAACAATGTTTGTGTTCAACCTGTAGGGCGTAGTGCTTCATAGCAACTAACGGAACTAACAAACCCATCCCCCCACTTCGATACCTGTAATTTTCCACATTATTTAGATTTAAACCGAAATAATTTTCCAAGCCCAAGTTGTATTATAAACTTCCAAAAAGATCCTGCAGTGGTATCATTTTTTGACCATAGTTTTGAAAGGCCTTCTTGAAAGCCTGCAGATCGTTTAACATGCTTTGGCTATATAAACAATTATTTGTTTTATGTTGTTTTTTTATGTCTTTGATTTATTTTATTATTTATTTTCTAAAGACTTGTGATTGTTATTTTGGATATTTTATTTTGTTATTTCCTCATTTGCAAAAGTTTTTTTTTCATTTCCCTTCCATCATTCCCTTTAATATTATATACCTAATACAATATTTGCTGCTGATTTTGTACAATAATGTTATTTCTTAGTCTTTTAAGACAGAATGCTACAAGTATAACAGCTCTGTTATATTTATTTCTCTATGCCCTTGTCTTTAAATATTTTGTAATAGTATGTATCATCCATTAAACTGTTTTCTCCTTTTTCAACATTTCAACGATCTGATCCTCGACAAAGACTTTTTTTTCAAGTTTTTATTAACAGTCTCTATATTCTCAATTGCACACTCAATATCCACACCGAATGACACTAAATACATCTACATTTTTAGGTTGGCAACCATGTCAAATGAAACTTCGCTAATAAGGACGTTCATAGCTGCTTCAAAAAAAAGTAAGTTCGCTAAAATATTCACAGTCTTTACATTAGTCTTAAAATCAAAAATTAACAACTAAGAAAGTTTTTGCAAACTTATAAGGGTATTTTTAGATAACTTCAAAGAAGAAAAGTTTTTTAAATCGAATGTAGATATTATCATGTACCAAACAACTCTCCTCTTTTCCAAATGTTTTTCCAACTAAATAAACAGTAACAATTGTTTACAGCTAAATGAACAATTTTTGTCATTAAACAATAAGTACCAAACTATTTTTGAAAAAATACATAAAGGTTTTGGTTTAAAAAATAACGGTACTATATGCCGTTTGGTACATAACAGTAAAATGCAAATTCTAATAAAGTTATCTATGAAGATATCGGCAGCTAGTTGATAGGTACCTTCTGGAAGTGCCTAACTAAACGTATGTCATGCTGATCAGTTCGACTTTCTCATTAAGAATTAAAACTAAACACCATTAAAAATTGAATAAGAGTTTTTCCTATATTTATCACAGCTCGTTTTAGTTTTCGTTTGAAAAATTGCAGGAAAATAAATAAGTTTGATAAGATGGTCGTAACTGATCAACATTAGTTTGTGAAACTATATCACAATCTAACTACTCAAAGAATGCATTTTTTATTCCTAACAATTGCAAAACCTTCAAATACATAATTCACTTTCGTATAAAGAAGAAATTTAGTAGTCTTTAGGGTTCCGTACACAGATGGTATAAAACGGACCCTATTACCAATAATTTTCTGTCCGTGCGACCGTCGCAAGGCTGTATATCATGAACCGTACTAGTTAGACTGTTGAAACTTTCACAGAAGATGTATTTCTTTTGTCTCTATAACAACAAATACTCTAAAAAACAGAATGAAATAAATATTTAAGGGATTTTTAAAAACAACATCCTGGCTTCAGCTTATATAATCATGTAAAAAGTTAATAAAACAGTCAACTTGTCAAGGGTTGCAATTTTTTAGAAATAAAAAGCATTTCAACGTCGTCTTCCAAATGAAAAAAATTGCCAGTCTCATACAACTAAATATTACTAATTTTTTTTCTAAACTAATCAAGGCAGTGATTTCTGTACACTGTATCTACAGGGTGGCTCGTAGTTTTTGTCGTGTTTCAACTCTCTCTACGAACTTTACATACATTTATTTACAACATGGATCCAAATAGATATTTTTTTACAGAGTATAGGTTTATTATAACATTTTTATCAAATGGTAAGTCAAATTGTATACAAAAGAACATTTGCACATCAATATAAAAAAATTTGCTGAAATATAATTAAATAAATATAAAACTGAATTTCCAAATATTATCAAGTTATTTCTGAAATTTTCTTAAAAAGCATCCCTTATTCTGTCCTTTTTAACTTAAAATTTATGAACATCCCGGTTACTTTTTTAAATGACTACTAATATTTTGTCAAAAATACATAAAATTGACATTTTCGCATGTTTCTCTTTAGATTCAAATCATGGCAATTATTCTTTTATTTATAAAAAGAGATGTATATTTGATGACCAAACAAAGTTCAACTTATAATAATGAAATAATATATGTAGTTTATTTTGGATTATTTAAAATTAAAGCGTAATATTATAACAAACAGGTTTTTGTCTGCTTTGAAAAGTTTTATGGTAAAATTATTTGAAATACTTATAAAAATACATTTTAAATTAAGAATAATCAAATTTACATCTCTTAAGAAGAAAAATTATTCAAAAATTATACACAAAATTGGCCTTTAGGAACAAATACCGTGTTATAAAAAAAAAAAGGAAGAAAATAAAAATTGAAATTAAATTTGGACAAAATTAAAATATATTTCACACAAAAATGATGGAAACATTTATAATTTCAACCCAGTTGTAGGGGATGGTTAACTTTCTAAATATTTTTTTTATTAATTTGCTTTCCATACCCACCAACTTGAAGCAAACAAATTTTCAGCTCTTGCAAATGGAAAGGTTTAAAGTTATCTCCATTTAGAACAACTTCAACACAAAACTTCCTAAAGTAAGAACAGAGGAAGTTACATAAAAATAAACATAAACACGGAGTGAGAGAGAGAAAGCTATTCGACAGGGTGTTTCAGAAAAGGAAACAAGTTTGTGACTTAGTAATATCCGATAAACATTTGGTTGTTTAAGGACTATTGCATTCTAATAATTTTTGAAACAAACTAGTTTTTTTTTCTGAAAATTAGATTATGGGTGGAAAAATAATAATAATTGAACTATTTTTGTTAAATCTTCTAAAATGCTAATAAATTTGAAAAATATGTTAACATACAATTAGTTTTCAATGCTTCTTCTGATCTAAAACCAACTAATTTGTTCCTAACGACCAATTTAAAAAAAAAACACCACGTGACAATCTATTTAGGCAGATCTACTAAATAATTTTTTATATGATAAAATCACACTCTGGCCGACTAAATATACACGAAAACACACACTATGATGAAAGTTTGTTGTACAGCGCGAAATATAATTGTCTTGTTTTTTTTAAAATTTTCTTAAGTTTGTTGCATTGCATAGAATCCCTAGTTTATATTTGGTGTAGATGTACCTATTTACTTGAATAGTCTATTTTTTTTAAAGGTAAATAGAGAGACAAAAAATGGTACAGTTTACGTTATCTCCGTACCACTACCCTCGGCGATTCCCACTGATGGGGCGATGGGGGTAATTCTGACGGGTGAGCGACTGTCGAGCTGAAAAATAAAAAAAATAAGTACCAAAAAAATCGGGTCATAATAATTAAGTTTAAGTATTGATGCTATATTGAGGGGAGCTGTTTTATAATTATAATATTGTTTTACAATATAAATAAACATAAACCCCACATTAAGCTAATTAATTTGCATTTAACGGCCAGTATATTTTTTCTCGATTAATTTAAGCCCGTTCATTTGTCCCATCTCGGTTTTTCTTACTTTGTATGTACAAGGAGTCCAGAAACTCTCCTGCCAAACGGAAACTACAGTTACTAGAGGTGATTTTGAGTACACCCAAAATATAGCTTTTTTGGCGCCCTCTAGAAAATACGAAATGGATAACATATTATGATTTCCCAGGCCCTAAAACCCCTATCTTCAATTACGTTTGTATGTCAAAAATCTTCCAATTTACTGAGGAAAAACATTATTGACATTTCAACTTTGCCACCCTGTATCTTGTTTATTATCAATATTCTATTCAAGGAAGTTGCGTCAGATTGTTATAATTTTAGGCCAAGAATCTTCCATTTTACTTTGGTTCATTACTTAAGGGACCACCCTGTATATTTTTTCTTTAGCTATTTCTCCTGTTAGGTAATTCCCTTTAATAAAGACTCCATCCCATGTATTTTGTTTTCTGGCCTTTTTCCGCTTTTCCTTAAAATATAGGTTTTTGGCGACCTCTACAAAATACATCGAAATGGATAACATATTATGATTTCCCTGGTCCTAAAACCCCTATCTTCAAATTTTTACGTTTGTATATCCAAAATATTCCAATTTACTGAGGAAAAATATTTTTTTTATCAATATTTTACTAAAGGAAGTTGCGTCAGATTGTAATATTTTTAGGCCAAGAATCTTCCATTTTACTTTGGTCCATTATTTACGGACCACCCTGTATATCTTTCCTTTGGCTATTTCTCCTGTTAGGTTATTCCCTTTAATAAAGAATCGATCCCATGTATTTTGTTTTCTGTCCATTGATATGGAGGCCTTTTTTCCGCTTTTCCTTCAATATTGTTTACTACTTGTCTTATTTCTTTATTTCTCGTTATTATTACTATGCCATCTGCAAATTTTTTTTGGTCAAAAATAGACGACTTATCATTCGAAATTTGTACGTAAAATGTAGATATTAAAATAAAATAGCCCACCTCAATGTTATGATGAAAATGATATAATCTACAAATGATAAAGCTTTTTTGATGTGTCAAGTCTGTACGAAAAGAAAATATCAACAAAACAAAATTTATTGTCTGTATATTTACACAACTTCGTTTATATTTGATTTACTAATATCAAAGTCTATATATTCCAATATAGACTTTGCTAATATTAAAATGGTTCCATACCTAATTAACATTCTACGTTTTATTTTAAAATACAAAATGATAATTCTGTGAAGATCTGGCATTGCTTCATTTCATTTTATGAATAAAATCAAATTTGGTAGGATTTGTAACAAAAAAGATTCAAAAATAAGTTTTTTGAATAATCTAGTCTGATATATAGTCCGGTCAAAATGGGCATTCACCATTGTTTAAATTCCCAAGGAGATAAAATTTTACATGAAACGTTAGGAATACCATTATAATAGAATTGTGGAATGTCCCAATAAATCCCATGTGTGCAAAAAATTCTATGGAAGGTGAAAGGGAAAGGAAAAGGGAAAAGGAAATCTACAAAATTGTAGATCATGCAAAATTGGTTGGGACACAATTCTATTACAATGATATCCCTAAGGTACATGCAAATTTTCAGCATCTTTGGAACTTATAAAAGGGTACCTACCCCTATTTTTCGATCTAACTTGGCCGGACTATAATTGTAAAATTTCTACATTATAGAATAACATTTCCGTTACCTTTTTTAACTTTATAAAATTTTAACAATAGTTTTGTAAAATGCAGTAGATATTCTATATAAACGAAGCTATATATGTGAAAGTTCATTGATAGAAGGTAAATAAAGAAAAAAAAATAAAAGCACTAACCTAAAAAACAAATGCAGTCACGCAGCACAGAGAAAGATGACGGGTGATAACAGAATTTCTAGGGTCTTCTTGAAAGGCGCACAGCTGTTATCCTTCCTGTACAACAACCATCATCTTACTTGAGCCGTTCGTTATATTTATTAAATTGTTTTTTAAATGATTACTAAATTAATAACACTGCTACAACGTTGAAATATGACTAAGAAATGATTTATCATCAAAATTTTACCGAAAGTAATTATTTTGTTTTATTTGGACGGAGAAAATGAAATTATGTAGAGAGGCATTTTAGAAACTGTATAATATACTATATTTTTCCACTACTAGCTGTGAAGTTGACAATTATTGCTTCTTCTAGCTGTTCTAGATTCTAGTATTAGTAGTTAATATTTTATTCTATAATATTTTATTCTACGAGGATTGTTCAATTGAAACCCATCTTTGGTCCAGGAAAAATTTATTAACAAGTACAGTTAGAAATAACTACCACTACAATTGAGGCACATATCCCACTGTTTCACCAACCGATGTATTGGGAAAAGTAGAATTCGATAGATGGCGCTCTGAAATGTCAATTTCATCTTGACAACGAGTAAAACAAATCAGCTGCCGTATAAGCCCTTTGATATTTAAGTGGTTTTATTTTGCTGTTTTAGTTATTTTCAGTGTGTGTTTTGTAAAACTTTTGCTTTTTCTTTGATTGTGCTTTAGTATTTTGTGTTGTTAAAATAAATTTTGACTCCTAATATTTTTATTTTTGGAGTAATAGGTATGGTTAATATTTGTGAAAAGTACAACAAGCGTTCAATTAACTGTTCAGTTTTAGGTCTGATTTCGTGTTATTATTTTATTTTTGATATAATTATATCTACAAAAGTTGCAGGAAAGGTAGGTTTGTATTGAGTGAAAAGTACAACAAGCGTTCAATTAACTGTTTAGTTTTAGGTCTGATTTCGTGTTTTTATTTTATTTTTGATACAATTATATCTACAAAAGTTGCAGGGAAGGTAGGTTTCTATTGAGTAATATTTTTAATCTTTAATACCGACTTATTTTCTCTTTGATCTGCAATGAAAACAAAAAATATAATAACATAACCTCTTCCATAATATCTCTGATTATATAAGAATATTACCTCAGAAATGATGAGAGTTGAGTTAAATAGAAAAACACAGTTTTAAACTTGTCACTGACACAAAATTAAACAAATAAAGTACGAATTCACGGTAATTACGTTGACATGAATATAATACAAAAACAATGCAAAACGAATTATTTTACTCGTTGCCGTTAGTTACAATTTTCTCCGCCAGAGGTCTCATCGAATTCTACTCCGCCCAATACCCTGCTTATAGAATTCTTGTGGCTGCTGCTGGAAGAATTCTTTCACAGCGTTTTGTACTTCTGCGTCCGACTGAAAACGGTTACCTTTTAACGCCTTTTTTAGTGGCCCAAAGATGTGAAAATCGCAAGGCGATAAATCGGGACTATAGGGAGGATGCTCTAATATCCTCCATTTCTTTCGTTGCCGATTTTCTTTCACTACGTTGGCAACATAAGGCCGAGCATTATCACATTTGGACGGATTGTTAACAACAAACGCCATTTCTAAGTCACAATACTTAAAATTGCTGTCAAATATAAACGAAATAAACAGATCAGTGTGACGTTTGCATACACTACTAATGTTGGAAAACGCCAGTTGAATGATTACAATTGTTTCCAAGGCTAACCTGACCAAAGATGGGTTTCAATTGAACAAGCTGTGTATTATTAACCTAGGTCAATAATAGACAAATTCAAATATTTTGAGAATTAAGGTATAGTAGTTCAACAAAAACTTGTGCAACATAATTTTGTATATCCAGGAGATTGTCTTTAACATATTTGCTGCTTGAAATTACCTATCAAGATAAAATTATTTAAATAAATATGTCATTAGTTTAAAATTCGCGCTAAACCAAAAATGACTGATGACCTAACGAGTACGTTGATGATAAATCGATAACTGACAGTATACTTGTCAGTCAGACAACGGGGTAAACGCTTCTCGTGGTGCGTTTGTTAATTATTTTCAATTTTTGTCTTAAATTTGGCTAGTAGTGGAAAAAATTGTATATACACCATGGTGTTAAAGACATTTATAAGCCTTGCACCTTATTCCGCTCGGTCAATAATTATATAGCGTTTTCCATTGGCATGCACTTAGTTGGCACCAAGTTCGAGCGTACTCTACACCAGTGTACCGATATTTTGCACTGAGTGCAGGGTCAATGGAACACAAAAAAGTTGTCAGTTGTCATTCGTCAAATCAAGTTGGTTGTTTTGTGGTGGTTTTTGTTGTTTTGATTAAAAGCAGGTGCAGTTTTATGTATCCTTATCTAGTTGTTTTATTATTTAACATTAAAAATAATGAGAAAATTTTTATTAAAAGTACATTGAGATTATTCATTTCCTAAAACAACTTAATACTTCGAATCACTGGTTAAGTATTTGTAAAATACTCTACTTTTTACAATAATATCCAGTGAAAAATAAATAAACTACTGTTTTTCTTTCGAATTCGCAGCGTTCATCATTCGCCGCCATTTTGCACTCTTGCACTATACTCGAAACTACCTCCTGAGCAGGTGCCGAAAAAACTGCACTCAGTGCACATTCGCTTGCACTAGTTTTCCAATGGAATATGAAATACTGGTGCAGTGCAGCCAATGGAACACAAATTTTGCACTCAGTTCAGATTCAGTGCACCCCAGTTTTGTCAATGGAAAACGCTAATAGTCTTCACCACCTTGGTGTATAATATACTATTTAAGCGTTTTTTAATAATTGTGAGTATAATGTAGCAGCGAATAAAATTTAAAACACTTAAAAACTGCAAACATTTGGTTGGTTTTGTTAACTTTTCGAATATCAAAACTGCATATAGCCCGTAAAAAAACAATATTTTGTTTAATGTTTCAATGATTGTACTAACACAGTTCCTCATAAAAATTTTTATAAATGACCATACACTTTTATTCATATCGCAGTTCGGTTTTTTTATAGAAGCTCTTATACTGGGGATAGAAGTCCAGTAAGTAGGAATATAACAGTGTTAAAGCATTATATCAAAAAGAGGACAGATATATTATTTAAAAAGTAGAGAAATTATTATGCCTTACTGTACTGTAAAACTAGTAAGTTAAACCAAGAAGAAGTAAAAAATTGGATGTTTCAAAGAGCAGAGATCAAAAAACACTTCAGTATACGAGTTCATGAAATGTAAGGTATGGTTAACTAACACTGTGATCATAAGAATTACCCCAGCTTTCATTGCACATTTTTATACAAGGCTAGGCTTTGTTAGGTTAGGTGAGATATAGCTTTAGAAAAATACAAAATGTCTACAGGATGATCATTTTAAATGGTACCAGCTTTGCAATTGCGGAAAACGTAGAAGTTACAAGAAAAGTTTTAATGTAATATTAGCAAAACATACCTGAAACGTTTTTTTTTTAAGAGTTATACGAAGGAAAGATTATATGAAGAATTTACGGAGGAATTAAATTTGCAGGGCAGTAGAGAAGAAGAACGAACAAAGAAATCCAAAACTTGCATACGACACCAAGCATTACATAAGGGCGGAATTCGAATTCCGATTTGTGTAAGCGCAAACAAAGTTATTACAGTAAAGAATTTGTTATTATTTTAAAATATACAAAATAAGGGGCGGCAGTTGGGAGGCATGCATCACCCTGAAAAATATCACTGCACGACCCTACTTCGATGATTAGACCATGTGGGTAGGATGGATCGATGGATGACGGAAGGTGTGTGAAGAAAATGAGTAAGAGGTGAGAAAAAAAGGGGACGACCTAGTGAGAAATGGATGAATGCTGTTAAAGAAGACTCGGAATAGAGGACTGGAATAGGATTGCAAGAGATCGAACAAAATGGAAAAATATAACAAAAAAAGTAGATGCTATGTGCCCAAATCATCTTTAAGGTTACGTCCAAATCAAATGTGTCCAAGCAACTTGGAAGAGTCAAGCAAAAACTCAATATATTTTAAGGTTATGGTCAAATTCTAAATGTGAAAGTCCATATTATTATGTCCTTGAAGAGAAAAATTGACTGTAAACGTGCCATTAAACTTCAAAAAATTATTGGTTGTCTTGTTTTCTAAAAATAACCAAAATGATAATGCATTCACCACAAGGAAAAAACAAAAAAAAAACAAATATTCCTTTTTGTTCTAAATATTATGAGAAACTGTTTTATAGGTAGTCGGTTCGTTGTCAAGAAAAACCGCTCGAAACAAAATCACGTTGTATGATCTAGGCAAGTGAATAAAGAATGCGAGTCGTCCAATAGGCATCCGACTCAGGATAGATGACGCGTGGTCTTTGTTTACATGCGGTTTTTCTTGGGATCGACCAGGCTATAGTTATTAGATGGATGATACTGTATTGTGAATAAATTGTATGTACTGTGAAAAGTCAACAAGATCAATGGATTTCAAAAATATATACAGATTTGACTTCCATGCATTCATCAATAAATCATTAATATATACAGATTGTGAAAAAGTCGATTTACACAAGTACAAGGATAATACGAACAACACTATTTGAAAGAGAGAGAGAAAGACAAGAATTAATCTTAGATCACCAAAATAAGTGGGTGTGTGTTCAGTGAGTTTCACACATAGAACACTTATTGTCTTTCTGTTTCAAGTAGTGCTTTAATCGTATGACCTAATCACTGTCTTTTTCGCAATCTGTAAAAGAATATAAATAATCGTCAAATCTAAGGGGTCGGTTAGGAAAAAACTAACTACTGATGGGATTTTATGTAATTTTAATAAAATGTGTTTCGGTATATACTGAGATAAAGAATGGTAAAAATGTATGTAATATACAGAGTTTTTGTAAAACAAGGGGGAGAAAGTGGAAAGGGAGCTTAAAACAACAATACTATAAATTACTAGGAAATCTTTACAAAACAAGAATTATTATTAAGGTGAAAATCACTTAGCAGAAAAGTATATAAATAGAAAGTAAAATATGAAGTACATTCAGAACAGGAATAGATAAAAAGATATGAGTTTTATGTAGGACGGCATTTTCAATCATTTATTTTTATTTATTATCCCAAAGAATTTGGTGAGGGTGGTAGGGTAATTTCTACTAAGACTACTATAAAGGAAATAAATGATACTAACTACAAATAAATAATACACGCACGCGCCAGCATGGAAATCATTTATTATACAAGGTGGTTCAATATTTCGTTTTTAAAAAATAATTGAAAGTAAAAACATATTTTAGACTTGAACCACCCTGAATTTTAATCAATTGTTAAAATGTGTGTTGATTGATGAATATTATCTAATAGAACAACACTTAGCACCTTATGGTGTACGTTATTTCTAAAAAGTTTTCGATTGTTTATGTTAGTTTATTTGAATATAATAAATTGAAAGAAATCTCCTCATTGAAAGCTGTGGAGGTTTCAATTATTTGTAATATTCGACATTTTATTCATAATAATTCAATTTATAAGCTAGTGTTTAAAAGTAACACCCGAAATATGCATACCGAATTGAAGGGTTGATGCATTTTATCTAGCTGTCACTGAAATATACATTACCGGTCACGTGAGCCAAAAGCATTTTAAAAAAGTACAACTGTTACGTTTTAGGATTTATATTTTGGTAAACTTTTGAACTAAAGGATTAAATAAAGGAAGATTTAAGTTTGGAATAAAAAAAAATGAGTTGCGACAAATAAATCATTGATGATGTTTTTTCTGTTAATTACCGCAAAAATTAACTATTAACTCAATTTCAAAATTTACAATGTACTGTATCTCTTGGACGAAAAGAGATATCAAGAACATCTCAAAACCGTTTTTAGAGCAAAAAAGGAAACCTGAAATGACATAAGAGTTAAGTCGGACTACCTCTCCATTGAGCAGTAGCAGTTGGACAATAATTATCCAAACAAATTGATGAATTTCCACTGAGTGACCTCCTACGTCACCAGACTTACCGCCACCTGACTTTTCTACCTATAGTTAAGTCGGTTGTTCATAAAAACGAATGTTCTTGCTTTTTGTTACACCCTATATATGTATGTATGTATTTGGGGTGATCTTCACTGAGACCTAAAAGATCTATTGTGCCCCCTTACTTCTACTTAGTTTCTGATGAGAGTCTCAGAAAGTAGTAGCTCCTTTAGTCCTATTACCCGGAGGAATTTTAGGATATCTGCAGGCTACAACTTAGGTAAATGTTCATCTTCTATCCAGTAATCTCCCAAGTGCGGTGCTCTAGGATTCTAAAGTGCTGTGCAGTTGGAAAGTATGTGGATGGAAGTTTCTTCTTCCATACCACAAAACCTGCATTCTTCTTCCTCCACTATTTTGAGCTTTTTCAGGTACCCATTCAGGCGACAATGTCCCGTTAGGATCCCTGTTAAAACTCTTAGCGGCAGTTTTACTTTGACTTATGCATTCATTTGATCTCAACAGGTTGTAGTCACCCAGAAGAGTCTTTGATTGTATAAGCCCTACTAGATCTTTCCAATGGTCTTTTTCTCGGTTTACCTATTTCTTCCAATATAACATTGGGGATTCCGCAAAAGGGTTCAGGCCCCCAGGAAGGTATTACACTCCATATAACTACTTAATGAAAGCATTTTTTTGGGCTTTTGTATGTGGTTGATGGGAATATATTATTCCTTATGCCATTTGGATTTCCTCTTTTTATCCTAGACAGTAAGTTTTAAAATTGACACACAGTATATACCTCTTTACTCAATATGAATCTGTAATCTTTTTAAATACTCTCATTGATATCCGAAACCAAATGATTGGATGTGAATTATTATGACATGACGACAGTTGGTGATTATCATAGAACATGAAAATGAATAATTATTTTATGTACACCCATTGCGACCTGTTTTGACATGCTGATGCGCGTTAAGCTTTAATTCTACAAGAAAATGTACAAAATTATTTCAAGATTTATGTGCAGGTTTAATGAAATTGTCGATAATTCTTTAATGTGACAAACGTGTAGTCAAAACAGTGAAAAATTTCCATGCATAAATGTTCTAAGAGCATGCGCAGTCAGACAATAAATATGCTAGACGTTGTTGAAGTTTTAGTCTAACTTAGCAAAGCTTAGTTTTGAAAATACTTATCTACACATATCTACATGGAATTTTTTCTTTCTACACCGAATGAAGCAAAGATGAAAGTGGTGTATAAATGAAAAAAAAAGGAAAAAAAAAATAGTTAATAAAAAATAACGTACACCAAGAGGTAAGTGAAATGTGCGGTCACCTATGCAATGGCGCTGCGCTGGACTGCGGCGTTGGCGGCCATCTTACCTGGCGAAACTCTTGAATGCCGCAGATTGGGGGTTTATACATAAAGGGACTCTACTTGTGTTTAGTTGTTCTGCTATAAATTTATGCATCTCCTCTGAAAATAGAAAAAAAAGACATTAATAATTAGGTACATTTTGAGGTTGGGTCTAATGAACAGGCATGTGCAGACAGACATCTTAGTCTACTAAACATTTATTGGACAAAATCAACTGAAGTAATTCATGTTTCAAGAGCTTGATTTTCTTGTAAAGCTGGAAGTATCCAAATAATGTATCTGTCATTGGAATTTGTTTGATTTGTGCTGAATAGCCCAGACACTATTTCCCCTCAATTCCTCTCAAAGAGCTTCCATTCGAGCCTTTGGTAAGTCTGGTTAACTAACTTCCCAGTTTGTCTAGATTTTTCCTTTGGACAATAAAACTGACAATATATATTTAAGGAAAAATACTCACCTTTTACTTGCTGTACAGTTGTGAGTTTCTTCTCCCAATGATCGTCAAACGGTTGTGGTGCAGTGCTTTCGAATTCTGATGTGTACTGCCTCATTCCGCTCGCCGTTGTATAGCAACATTTACACATACAAGAGTGGTACCTTAACCTACCTTCGTCTAAATACGGATGGGCTAATGCGTCCACTACAGAAATCCGTTTATCCTGAAACAAATAATTAGCAAATGAATAAGTGAGTGAGAAAATATTTCTAGTGTACGTAAAAACAATATTGACCAGCTTACAATCTTAACAAAAGCTAAGTAACATCATCTGCAACACCAAAGAAAAAGTATTCTCTCTCTTTCACAAAAAGCTACCTAGAAGTAATTATCTTGTTCCAAATAACCAAATCCATTTCTGACATGTTGGTTGCAAAAAATATTGCCTTAGACTTTCCATGTAAATGGTGCGGAAATGCCTTGGCAAACTCAATGAATTAGACTAGAATAATACAGTGGATTCCAGGACACACTGGAATAGAAGGAAATGAAATGGTAGATGAACTAGCAATGAGGGGGACTGAAATACCCTTTTAGAGGCCTGAACCCTTTTGCGGAATCAGCTCCAATGTAATATTGGAAGAAATAGGCAAAGAAAAAGAAAAGAGAAGATCTGACCATTGGAAAGAGCTAGTAGGACTTAGAAAATCAAAGATTCTTCTGGGTGACTACAACCTGTTGAGATCAGATGAATGCATAAGTCAAAGTAAAACTGTTTTAACAGGAATCCCAACGGAGACAGAGGTAATGGCGGTACAATGCTGTGCAGAAGAGTTGATGAAACAGGAGGTGGATAACCAAAGAATCGTCATCTACTCCGACAGCCAAGCAGCACTTAAGGCGATACGCTCATATAGAATAACATCAAATCTGGTGTGGGAGTGTCGCAAGACCCTCTACAGACTAAGTAATCATAATAGAGTGACCCTAGCCTGGATACCAGGTCACCAAGGGATGAAAGACAATGAAAAGGCCGATGAATTAGCCAAGCAGTGAGCAACGGAGGTCATAATAGGGCCAGAGCCTTCCTATGGAATTGCCAAATGCCTAAGTAAAGATAAATAAATGGATAAACAACCAGGCGTTGCGCTGGTGGTATGAAACCCCAAGACAAAGGCACTATAAAGTTTTCCTTAAAAGCCATTCGGCCACACTGTCAAACGACCTACTATGTCAAAGTCGAGAAACGACGATGATGATGGTGGGAATGCTGACCGGACATTGTAGCTTACTAGGAGAGAAAAACCGAGAGCAGAGAGCTACGCAAGAGAGGCGGTATCCAGGCTATTGTCTAATAAAAAGAAAAAAGCTGGATATCGAGTTCTAAATATAGGAAGGACCACAATAGATCTGCAAAGGTTGCAGTGGGATAGGACAAAGAGCCACTCCAATTCAAATCTAATTTAATCTAATCCCAATGGTATATTGTCGCCTGAATGGGCACCTGAAAAAGCTCAAAATAGTGTAGAAAGAATGTAGATATTTTGGCCTAGAATAAGAAACATCCATCTACATACTTTCGAACTGCACAGCAATTCAGAATCCTAGGGCACAGCACCTGGAAGATTACTGGACAGAAGAAGGACTTTTACCTAAGTTGAAGCCTGCAGATATCCCAAAATTCCTCCGGGAAATAGGACTAATGGAGCTACTAGTCTATAGGAGTCTTTCCTCAAAAACTATGAACAAATAAGTGGGCACAATAGATCTTCAAGGTGTCAGTGAATATCACGCAAAATACATAAATATTTAATCTAATCCCCAACGGTATATTGTCGCCTGAATGGGCACCTGAAAAAGCTCAAAATAGTACAGAAGATATACATAAATATTCTTTAAATAAAATTCTTTTACTTTTAATGATTGGATTATGAAACCAACTTACCGGGTCGAAGACCAACATTTGACATAACAAATGAACAACTTCGTGAGTAGCTTGTGACGACAATGTGTACAAAGCAGATAACGATGGCGGTTTCGGAGCTCTTCTCAACATATGGGATTTGGCGCCTTCGCAAGCGTATTTCATATCTTCCAATGAAGGCGTACCCAACAGTTCGGTGATCAGTTCTAACTGTTGAACGGGATTCTGAGCTTGGAAAAGTATTCGACGTCCTAAAAGTTCACCGAAAATGCAACCTACAGACCAAACGTCCACAGCGGCGGAATAGTGTTTAGCGCCCATTAGGATTTCTGGTGCTCGGTAGTATTGAGTGACAACTTCTTGCGTCATGTGTTTGTTCGTATCGGGTTCTTCTACTCTCGCTAAACCAAAATCACAGATCTGAAAAATGAAATTAGTGTTTTATGGGATTTTTATTTTGAAAAAGAATATATATTCGTACCTTAAGAACACAGTTACTGTTTACCAGAAGATTACCAGGTTTAATATCTCTATGTAAAATCCTAGCTGAATGTAAATATTTTAAACCTGAAAATTAAAATAATGTGTTAAGATATTGGGTGTAAATTAGACTGAAAGTGGCAGCCAGGCATTATTTTAGTTAGCTTTTGAACTAGGGAACTACAAGAAGCAATATTTTTCGCAAAAAAGTTCTATTTTCTAAACATTTGTTGGGTACTGTTATAATTAAAAGAAATTATAATGGCCTGTAAGCACCTAGAGCTCCAGCTGCAAGTTTCAGCGTCTTAGAGTGTAATTGAAAGAATGGGAGTGACTGCCTTCTTTTAATATAGTCCATTTCAAAATTATTATTATTATTATTATTTTTGGGCTAATCACCGACGCCGGGAGCACTCTACCCCTAACCGGAAATTTTGGCGAACCCACTAGTGTTCCAACCAGTGGTAGCGTTCTTTAACGAGCTCAACATCCATGGACTCGAGACCTCGGTTTTACGTCTCCTCCGAAAGACGGCATATCTACATTATACCTCGTGCTCATTGGTATAATGCCTGCGAGCTGTGATATGCTATATGCTACTCACCCTAGTAGTCTAAAGTGTTTCGCTGCAGGCTGTACTGGCCCTATATGATGGTTTTCCCTGTCATGGTAACCCATCCAAGAACTAGTCATGTCCGACCTTGCTTGACTGTAATTATCGCATCAAACGCGTTCCACTACAGTGCTGGGTCGTCGCCCTTCAAAAATTATTGATAAGACAAATTGTATAGAGCTACCCAAAACCGCTTTTTAAAGCCTTCAATCAGTGCCGTTAACTAATTTATATTTTTTGATGTTTTGGTTGGGTCTAGTGTTGTAGGGAAAGATCTGGAGGTCCACTATACTTTTTTTTAGTTAAGAGAAAAGAACGTAAAATAATTTTACCATCATGAAAGAAAAAACTCATTTTCAGTAGTAATAACCCAAGGACATTGATAATTGTTCGAAAAAATTTTATGACAGATTTCGAAAGCTTGTTGCTTGGAAACAGACCGACGCCGTTGGGCGTGTTGTCTACAAGCAACAAGCTTGAGAAAGTTGTCATAAAATTTTTGAGCATTTATCAATGCCCGAGGGTAATTCGGATAGAAAATTTTTTGCTAATTATAGAAAAAATACAGAGCTAACACAATTTATTTAAAGGTGCAATTAACAAAGGAACAATTAGAAAAGTTAAATCGTGACATTTCGAAATATTAAATATTTGAAACTTCAAAATCGAAATAAATCAATATGAGTCCATAGCAACGTGAAAATATATGTTATCACTGTAATGTTGACATGATTGGGTGAAATTCATATGATAAAAAATGAGGAAGTTTGATTGGTTCTTGGAACTTTTCAAATAGACAACAAATACAGGGATTTCCCACAATATTTTTGACAGGCTTTAAGATACTTTCATGAATTTTGGTATGTTGCAATTGGATGGACGAAAAAATATGACAAATCCCTGATAATACCGGGACCCATCTTGTCAGACATTTTATGACGTTAAAACAATTGTGGGACACAACGTTTTTATAAAAAATAATATTACAGGTATTTAGGTTAAAAATTGTGATCATATTCGCGGCATTTTTTTGTTCAGTGTAACATGATAATATCCAATTAACTAATAGGATAAAAAAGGATTTGTTACATATGTACACAGAATTAGTAATTCGACTAGCTCGCAAAATGCATGTGAGCTTATTCTTCGAAAAAATATTAGTACAGCTTAAATATTAATTTCTAGAAAAAAAAACATCATAGTTATTATGTCCAATACGTAGAAATTATGACTCCTTTTTCAACTAATTGACAATTATAGTCTATTTTTATGTACGAGAGAGTAATAAGACATAATTTCTAATGCAAAACTTGTACGGTCCTAAATATTAACTGAAATTTTCATGAATGTACCTGAGCTAATACAAGTTTTATAACCATAAGCTGTACAGAACAATAGAAAAAAGTTTGGATAGGCTAAAAATCCCTGTGTATTGAAGATTACATAGCCGTATCATAAGATTATTATCAGTAAGTACCTATTCACCAATAAGAGCGCTTTCAGACGAGACACTTTGTGGCCGGCTACTAGTGTCTGAAAAGAATCGCGCGGCTAAAAATACATTAATATAAATAGACGCCTTCATACGGCCACAAAGTGTCTCGTAATACGTATGACACAATGTTCTTAACGTACCTTGTAGAAAAATAGAAAATTTTAGGGAAAATTCCACTTTTTTACCTTCAGCTGTTTAGAAGGTATAAGCAGGTTAATTAGGTGGAAATATAACTGTACACTCGATATATTAATTTATTATATTTATAAAAATGTTATTTCATAAAAAAATACTCGAGGTATAATTGCCTCCTAAAAGAAGTCTATGGATTACGAATGCTTTATTATTTTAATACCCTCTTATTGATAAAAATAGACTATAGTTACTGGGATTTTCAATGAAATTTTCCAAATAGTATTTTTCAACTTTAATAATCACTTCATTTTCTACATAAATCAAATTTTTATTTGATAATTTTGACTAATTTAATTTCAATTATTGTTAATATTCAATAATCACTAAAACTACCTGCAGAACCAGTTTAGAAAGTTATTATCTTATCTCTAGAAACACAGTTACTTCTAATATAATATTAACTATGTATACAGGGTGGTTATTAGGTTATTGTACATAGAAGTACGGTACAATCTTCACTTCAAAATATTGCGATTATTATTTAATGAAATAACTTTTTCCTACGACCACATAGGAAAGTGACATATATCGCACTGACTAGTTCTATGGAAAGTGACCTTTATTCATACGCGTACGGAAAAAAATCTTATCCGTACGTGTGCGGATAAAAAAGCTGTCAAATTGAATGTTGAAATGCTAGTCTTTTTACTCCGCAAATTAATATGCATATGTGAAATGCTTATTTCCTAAGTTGATTTGTCCATATAATAATATAATATAATCTATTTATTTCATTTAAAATTTAAAAAAAAATACCGAGCCCGGACTCGAACCACCCTACTGCTTGTCAAAAATCGAGTCCACGGATGCCTAGACCGCTCGGCCATCCCACTGTTGTAGCTTATGGTTCTTGTCCAAGATACTAATAAGCGCTAAGGAAATATACACAACAGTTTATTTATTCTCCAAAATAAAATGTGTTTATATCGACATTTATTGGACTTTCATGTTATTAAAACAATAAATATCCGTTTTCAATTATTTGAACAATGAATCCTTAAAATAGCTAGTTAATACTTTCAATCTCCTACAGGTAGGCAACAAGTTAAATATTAATTCTAACTTTTTTATAAAGGTACTTTTTTCCATTGCATAAAAATCACAATTTTCTGGGCCAATGTCAAAGGTAAGTAATCAAAACCATATAAAGTATTTACAAATACACATATGTAAAACCTCTCACATCTACATAAAAAAGCAAGATTATACATGCGGCCTAATTTGGTAAAAGTATATCGCGTGGTCGTAGGAAAAATAGTGTACATAACTTGTGCGAAAGTGATTTTTCACACTCGTGGGATTGTCTCACTCGGCTGCGCTCGTGAGACAATACTTCCCACTCGTGTGAAAAATGTCACTTTCCGCACACGTTACGTAATATACTATAATAGTTATTTATGATATAAGTGTTAAAAGTAC
>CAJUYI010001766.1:0-11592 GCA_910591695.1 Galerucella pusilla
CTGTATATGATAGTAGGTATTGCAAAGTCCGAAAAAATAATTAAAAATTCTCCAGTTGAAATCTTATTTATCAACATAAACTAATATAAACGTTTAATATGCCAACAATGTGTTCTAGAAATTTCAATTTGAATATAGAATAGATTTAAATTTCGACATTTATAACAAAACTTTAAAGTTTCTCTCCTGGACACAGCCTGTTTCTTTTGGTCGATTCTGTTATAAAGATTCACGGCGGTAAATACCTTCTGAAATGTAGTTTTTCACATAACTATGTCACTCAATCAGCCTATACAAGAAATTCCAAAAAGGCTTTAGTACAGTTTTTGGTGGAGGAAAATGAAATAAGTCAGTGTAGTCCATTAGGTATATTGTGGAAGAATTTTAAAAAATGGCGAGTGCGCTCTATTAAAAATCTGCTTAAAGAGGACAAGCAAAGCAATAAAAAAGGATTATAAAGATGAAGTATAAGAATATTTGAACTCCATACAGATCAAACGTGGGCACTTGTATATAATTGTGAGGCGAACGGCTTTTAATAAAATTTTTTAGTAAAGTTACATAGTTTTGGCTAAGCCTATACACTCCCAATATGATTTCCAATGCTGGTGTACATTTTTTATTTCCTTTTTCACATTATGCATAATATTGTAATTAATATCAATCCTGAAAATGCAGAAACATTCGTGAATCATTTATAAGATTCTCTTTTTGAAGTTATGAAACTGTATACTTGAGTAAGTAACTCGAAAAAAGGTCAAAACTTGAAAAAAAAGAGTGCATACGTCCAGTATTAACAAAATATAATAATAGGTTTCATTAGTAGTGTTTGTTATGCCTTCAGATATCTAGCACCAGTCCTTACACAACCCTTATACCTGAGGAAATAAAAAATGGATGATATTTTAATTCATCCAGCCAAACTGTAACTGTATCAGCTTGATAATCATTTTGCGAACTGTATATTACGGTTATATCACAAATTGTTGAGCCTAACTTTAAAAAAAAAATTCTGGGACTTACCCGAACTAGGTCTATCCGAATATCTCGTGCAGTATACCCAAGCAGGCCAAAGCTTTGGTACGTTACCATCTTCATTATCCTTCTTGATTTCCTCAGAGCTCGGCAACGGTTTGACAGGACTCTTCGGCCTCGAAATCGGTTCAGAAGTTTTTTTAATCAAACTTCCTATTTGAGAAACAGTCTGGCACAAGCTACCCAAAGAACCAACGGGATTTTCTCTGGACTCTTCACATTTTTCATAAGGTTTGAATATAACTTTCGGTACAGATCGAGTTTTCAAAACAGCTGATTTGCCAAAATCAGGTTTTAAAATATTATTTATGGAATATTTCAGTGTTTGAATAGTTGGTTCGTTCTGTTCTGACGATGATTTCGAGGAAACACTTTCTGAAGGTGACGGCGATCTAAAGCTCCTCGGACTATTTGTGTCACAATCGCTAGGTAGTGCGAAGGATGTTATCCTGAAAAAGGATCTTCCCATTTCACATTTTTGATATTGATTCGGAGATGAAACGAAATTTCTTGAATTTTCTTCGTGATTAATTGTCATGCAAGTGTAAGAAGAAGTCCTGGTCGATTCAGGGGAATTGGGTGAGTTGGATTGTTCGGTGTTATTCGGGCTAGCCGCCGCGCTAGGACTCGATCGGTCTTCCAGTGCCATTGGCAAGAAATTAAAATTCATCAAGATGTCAAAAGTGTGACACACACCAAAACACTGTCAAGAATCACACGATCTAGTGTACTCACTGGTAAAGCAATGCTGTCAAACTGAGTGAGATTTCAAAATAGTCATCTTTATCAGGGAGGCATGGCTTGGCCCCGCCTACCAAGACATGCGCTACATATTGGAACATCTTTCTCTCTCTCTACTGCTGCATAATGCCAGAAATGCACATAAATACATAATGTTGAGCATATTTAAATTTTTCATCTGCATTACAGAAATGCACGAATTAATATAATTCTCAATAATAAGTTGAGTTTATTCTATGATTTCCTCCAAGTTATTGATTTTCCACTGTTTTACTTTACCGGTTCACGGTGAATTAATTCTTAGAGATGGGAGACAACCGTAGGTATGATATCAAGTTTAAAAAGTATACCCTGAGTAGCACAGCGGAAATATAAAACAGATTTAGATGTGACACAAATGAAAATTTGTAGCCATTCGCGTTACGGTTACCTAAGTGAAGTATCAATATCAATTGATGAACATTTTTATTGAATTTTATTTATTATACCTATACGGTGAGATTTTCAATCGACGGATATCACATTAATTTTCTCTATGGCATCACACACCTGTAAATACTTCAAATTTGCAAAAATTTGAATATTTGTTTTTATTACTAATAAGTGTAATCTATACAATCATTTTAAACAATTATTTCAGTTATTCTTAGTAACTGTCATCATGCCTATTATGAATTCAACTGATAAGTCATTTCTGCCCTTCCAACCACTTAATATTTGGATGAAAAAGGGTAGCGTATGATACCTCGTTTAAAAAGGTTCTCAATTTTCCATTCGGCAATATTTGAGTTTTTCGCTGTAGGAGGTTGATGACAACAGCATTTTTGAATTATTTGCAACTTCTCTGGCCATGATTTGATTAATTTCTTTCCTTATCCGTTGTTTTGCATCATCAGTATTAGGTAGTTGGTTTTTTTTGTAGATTTCAGATTTTAAATAAGTACCTAGTTTGGGAAAATCATTGACAACTCCAAATTTTCCTTTCAACTCACTGGGAAATGAGACGGTCACTCCAATTCTATGATAACAAATTTCTTAATTCTTTGTGAATCTCAAAAAAGGTTTATTTTTAAAAAATTAGTAAGCTCAAATAAATACTTCACTGGCAAAAAGATAAATAATAGGTACCTAGACAAGTTAGAAGAAAATGAAAAAGCTTTTTCTAGAGTTCCTACCTATAGGTAGTAAAATATCCTTATTCGCACTTCTTTGATTCGCGTTTTTTTTTAGAAATGCGACCCAATTCCTATATTCCCGTCTAAAGATTCCTTTAACCGTGAATCTAATCGTTATACCTACATTTTAATGAATAGGATTCCAACAGATATCCAACCCAATATCCTTTCTATAAACGCGTGGTCAAATGGACTAATAAAAAGTAAAAACCTAGACCGTTAAATCCTATGGTACTTTAAAAAATCAAAACAAGGCTGACCTTCCAGTGACATTTGTATCTCCCAAAACGACGGCTTTGCTTCAACCTATGGACCAATGAATAATCCAGTTGGACGAACCTTCAGAATCATATTGGATATATGGAATGTGATTCTAATAAGAATGTTATATGGATAGATAGATAGATTTTATGAGGTAGCTTTTGGCTTATTCCACTGCGACCTTTTCAGATCTATTGTAATCCTCTAAACTCTAGATTACATTCTCCAGCCTGACTCTTTTTTAAAAAACTATTAGTGTGGAGACTGAACCTTTCATATAGCTATCTGCCAATGGCTTTTCTTCGCCTAATGCAAAAAGCCGCACATTTGCCATGCTATCACATTGACATAGAATGTGCTCTGTCGTTTCTTCTTCTAGGTGACAAAACCTGCACATATTTGTCAATCCCATCAGCTTTAAATGCCTATTGAGCTTACAATGCCCCGTTAACAGACCCACTACAGCTTTGACAGTTTTCCTATCTTTGGCCATCAGATCTGCTGTAAATTTTGGCGAATGTTCTAATATGAACTGTTAACTGTTTCGCTTGCCTCTATCCTGGTGAGTTCCTCCACCATTTCCGAGATTTGTGGGCGACCCACTGATAAGAATGTTATGGAAAGACATAGCAAAATGCATCGAAAACATGAAAAAATCATTGGATTCTATCTTTGAGTTCAAACATAGCCCGACACTGCGAATGGAATACTTAGAACGATATGGGTTCGCACAGAAAGAAACAGGTGACATTCAGAAGCTGCTTGAATCACAAGATGAATATTTGACTGAAACCGACTTTTAGAAAATGCCTATTGCAGAAGAGACTTCAATATACACTAGAAACGTGACATTTGGGTATAATTTGAAAAATCTTGGTGGAAGTTTAAAAATGGCGAATGAGCTTGGTGGATTTCTTCATGAAAATTGATCCTCCTTGAGCTTGATCGTCTTCTTTCTATTTTTAATTATGTTTTCCATAGTTTTCCCTTTTCTTTCAATTCGAAATAGCTTACAGCATCCCTTGTTCCCACTTTCTACCTTAATAAATGAATAAATTGGCCAAATTCCATTCCATTCCAATTCCGTTCGGATTTAAAATGTGTTAATACCTACAATTCAGTTTTATTCAAAGCTATACAAACTATATTCAAATTATTCCGAGCCCACGTCACTCACTACCGTATAATAACTTAATTTTTGATATCTGGACAATAGAAAAGACCTATTCTCGTCCAGATACGGGGTGAAGCTACCTGCCCGATGCAGAAATATACAAAAAAATTACAATACTACTTAAATGGCTCATTTTTTAGCATGAATGAAATATCGATATACAATCTCATCACTGCTCTGATCTACCATGTATCTAAAAGTTCAACTTTTACATAAAAAAGTAACGTGATAACGAGAATATCCAGCCTCTACAGTGCTTGCAATACGTCTCACTCAAACCGACATAGACACCGATGGTGGTTGGGCGGAGTCACGTTAGTTGGAGGATGATTGGTATGATAGCGTTGGAGGGGATGAAAGTGACCAGATTGAGATGTACATCTGTTAGTTTTTGCAGAATATAGGCGGGTCCATCGACTGTAAACGTGATAATTCAATATGATAGGTAAGTAGTCTGAATTAATAAGCGGTTTCTGATCAAAGTTTTGGTCTTTTTTGATATCATACTTAATTGACATTTTCCGGAATTGGACGCAGCTACTGTTATTCGCACAGCACCCGTATTTCTTGATCATATAATCATTGATTAAGGTGAACTTTTTATGTATGTCTTCATTGAAAAGACAAAGGCATAAAGGTCAAAATAAAAAAAAATATTCAATTTTATTATAGCATCTTTATTGCAAACTTTCAATCGGTGTTATCGAAATGCCTCCCGTTTTTTCAGGTACCTATTTTCATAGATGAAATGCCTCCCGGGTACAATCGAAATGCCTCCGGGTCCTTAATCATTTATGGTAATATTTTGTGTGCTTAATCTTTGTATAATGACACAATGTTGCCAAATTATAATTTGAATAGGTAAATATATATCTATTTTTATTTTTCTAATTCTTATGCACTGTACATAAAATCTGTTAACAAAATATTTCAGAGTACGACATTTTTGTTTAGAAAATAAAATTGTTTACAATTAAAAACAAAGCCGAAGTACACTTAGTTGTTTATAATAAATATCCTTTCTATAATGATGTGATTACTTAATCAGTGTACATTTTTGTTTAGAAAATAAAATTGTTTACCATTAAAAATAAAGCCGATGTACCTACACTAAGTATTCTAATTGTTTTGATCTAACACGATTCTAATCTCTAATCTATTCCATGAATAGGGTAGTTTGCACCTACTAAATCTGGTAATTAGTTGTTTATAATAAATATTCTTTCTATAATTATGTGATCACTTAATTTTTGTATAAATACTTCAAGTTTATTAGTTCTTGTCTCAGTTTTGTCGATTTAAAGCTTGTATCAGTTTGTCAATTTTAAGTTCAAATTGTGTTTAAGTGGATTAAGTTATAATATTCGAAATAATGGAATCAACGATGTGTTCGAGTCAAAAGGGCAAACCTTTAATATCAATTGATGGTTTCACATTCGGTTTTCAAAAAATGTTGGCCAAAGATACGGTAAAGCGATGGACATGTACTAAGAAAACCTGCAAAGCATTTGTGAAAACGCAGGGATGTGACAATTCGATAATTGAGTCGATATTAGATCACAATCACGAGAAGTTGTCTGCCGAAGTGTCCAATAGGAAAGCCGTAAGCAATTCGATAAAAAGAGCAGCCGTGGAAGATATCAACGAAAAACCAATGAAGCTCATATGTAAAGAACTTAAGAAGACGAATATAGAGACATTTACTACCAACGATATCTATAGGGTGAGACAGAATTTATATTACGCTAGAACAACTAATTCTTTAATTAAACTTCCTAAAAGTATATCTGAATTTCATATTGCTATCGATTCAACTTCGATTATTACAAATAGGAACGAAAATTTTATAATTAAAAATGACAAAGATAATCACATTGTTATATTATCCTGTTCTTCAAATCTTTCTTTTCTTTCGACTGTTTCCAATTGGTATGTCGACGGAACTTTTGAGTACTGTCCTCGCTTTTTCACCCAATTGTTCACTATACATGGCTTAAAAAATGGACATTATATTCCTCTCGTCTTCTGTTTACTTGAAGATAAAAAGTCATCTTCTTATTATCTCGTGTTTAAATATATCATAGAAGAATGTATTAAACTCAATTGCCCTGTATCCCCTAAAGTAATAACTTCAGACTTTGAAATTTCTATACATAATGGTATCCGTAAGGCATTCCCTGAAGCAGATCTTCGTGGATGTCGTTTTCATTTGGGTCAGGCTTGGTATAGAAAGCTTCAAGCACTGGGCTTAGCTCCAGAATACCAGAAAAAAGGTGCTGACTCAAGTGAAATTACCCATTTTCTGTCATATATTTTTGGCCTATCATTCTTAGATCCTGAAGAAGTTGGCGATTTTTTTGCAATAGATTTGTCCGAAATTAAACCAGTCGATGAAAGGGTCACTCAGTTTTGTGATTATCTTGTGGATAATTATATATCGGAAAATTCGAAATTTCCGCCACATCTCTGGGCTGAGCACTCTTCATCTTTAGAAAGAACCACAAACCCATGTGAAAGTTTCCATTCCAAGTATAACTCGTCTTTCTACTGCCCTCATCCAAATATAAATAATTTTATTGAGATTATTTTACAATTTCAAATAAATACCTATATTAAAATAAATTCTGTCTCGGTACCAAAAAGAATTGTTGAGGAAAGTACAGCAAAAATCAATTTTGTAAATGAAAAAATATTACAATTAAGAGAAGGTACAATAAATAAATTAGAATTTGTGAAACTAGTGTCATACAAATTTAGGAAAAATAATTTGTAAGTTTGTAAATTTCTTCTGATGATTTGTATATAAAATTGAATAGTTCAGTCTGCAGACTGAATTTTATTGTTTGAGTCGTAATTTTCTTAAAAATTGGTGTTTTTAAATTTTCTGCGATGATAATATTATGTAATTTTGTAAGTTTCTGCTGATGATTTGTTTTAATAAATGTATAAAATACTTATCATGTCTTTATGTTTTTGATCAAAATAATCAAAATATTAAAACCAAAAAATAATGGTTAATATTGAGTTATTAACGAAATTCTATAAAAGGACGAAAGTTTGGCAACGTCTCACCTTCGTACAAAGATTAGAAGCTGGTAATTTATTTAGAGCTTAGGAGGCAATTCGTATGTGACCCTTTTAGCGACAGGTAAGAAACCCTTTTTCGGGAGGCATTTCGTATCCGGCCCTTTCAATCAGAGCCAATAAAAATAACTTTTTAGAGGTACTGTCAGCTCAAAACGTGATGGCGAGTCCTCCCTCATGCGCACAAACAAACTTCAATGTTACCTCCCACTACAGCTCTTGCAAGACTTACAAAAATGCTCTGTACAGAGGCGTATCATTAGTTCGATCACTTGCCATAACGTTTGGCACTTGCAGTACCTTACCTAAAGCTCATATTCATCTGTTTCTTTATATTCTTTGCTATTTTGGCATATAGCTAACCTTAAATTTGATAAATAGCCAAATTCGAAAAGGCTATGAAATTAATAATTACCAGCTCCTTTTTCTTACTGAAAAAACTTGAGAACTTTCAAAATGCTGATGTTTTTCCGCATACCTATCTCGTTTTTGTATTATTCAAATAAATATAACAACAAGATTAATATTCCCTTTTCATAAATAATAATTGACCGAAAACTGTCAGTGGAACATTGGAAAAAGACGTAAGACACATTGCCGCTACGAAAGGTACTTCTGCATCTTATTTTAAATCCCTATATGAACTCTATCACCATTCACCATGGACATTAACAATCGATGACGCACACCAAAAAGATTATTATATGAACTCTATTAAGTAGTTTATCAGAAATATCGATTATTCCATTCACACGTATTTATTTCCTATAGGTAGGTACCTAAGAAAAGCCTTGTGGAGTTTACAGGGTGTCCCAAATTGGTGTTTTGCAGGGTATCTCGTAAACTAGAAGAGAAAGAAGAAAATCAGTTCAGAAGTTATGACTTCTTTTTTTGTTAAAGATAGCCTTATTGAATCTTTAGTAGCTCCCTGCAGCTGGAAGATACAGGGCGATTATTGAAAACGTTGTAAAAACTTTTGATAGATATAACATTAAAGAGTTCAGTGGCGCACAGAATTTTTTTGTCGGGTGGCTCACTGAAGAAATATTTTGCAAACTTTTGTTGTTTCAAATGGGACACTCTGTATATCTCGACGTTTTTCGTTTCCTTTTTTTCAATTCCCATCCACCTGATATGACATATTATACATCTATTTTCAATGGTTGGAGCTACAGCGCAAATAAACTATTTATGGATGTTATCAGGTGAAACACTCTTGAAAAATTTGAACACTTAGTAACGAAATTTAACATTTTATTATAAGGATACTGAAAATTGCGTCACTAAGCTCTTTAATATTATATCTATCAAAAGTTTTTATACTTAACGTTTTCTTATACCTATCATCATCATAATCATAAACCTTAATATACCCGAAGGTGTTAAGGTGTTTTGTCCATACAAGGTATGTACTTGAGTATTTCAGTCGTTTTTATGCACAAATTTCACCCAGCTTCTTCTATTATGTGCAAGTTATTTCCCTTCCTTCCAGCTCTTGTTACTTTTTCCCAGGATACCAGCTATTACATCATCCCATTTCCTTCTAGGCCTGCCTCTAAATCTTCTATTTTTTGGTTTGGTTTGCCATATCAACTTGACTTGTCTCGAGTTGTCCATTCTTACCATATGTCCAAACCAGTTCAGTTGTTGTCGTTCTATACTGTTTATGATCGGCTCGACCTCCAATTCCTTACTAATAACTTCATTTCTCACTCTGCTACATACATATTGCTATTATGAAACTTCTCAATCATTTGTTTTATGGTAAATATGTGGTCTTGTACTCCTCTTCCTCTTCTAAATCCGCTCTGTGAGTCTTCCAGCTGATGTTCAATTTTGGTTTTTAATTTACAGTCTAACAATTTTTCGTATACTTTTGACACAATGCTTAATAATAAGCGTTTTCGATTATTTACTTTTGGCTGCTAGTAGCAGCTCGTAGTGACTGAATTATGTTCGTTTATTACCGGGCTTGACGCCTAGTCTTACCTTCCCCTTGCCACTTAAGCACATACACGGACATTAAATATTTGACGTTTGTCCGGTTTGACGTTTATTTAAAGGTTAAGATTGTGCCGATTACGATTTAATACGATTTAAACCTTACTAAAAATATCTAAATATGCAAAATTTTATCATCAAAAACATTATAATTGAAAACTGTTTTCCTAACAACATAGGAAATTCATTGGCATTGGCACATGTCAGGTGGTTTTGAGGATCCTAAAAAATCGTGTTCGATTTGCTCAAAAGTCGTGACGACTGAGGCGTCACGCACAAGTGCTTGAAGCCTAAATAAACGAAAGCAACAAAAGTAATACCTCTATAATTGTTACAGTCTCTATTGTTACCTTTTTTATGTAGAGGCGGTATTATTCCTATCTCCCAATCTTCAGGAATTCGGTGTTCCTTTGCAGCTTTATTGATTAGAATTGTTAACACTTCAAAGCCTGTGTGTCCCAAGTTGTGCAGCATTTCTGTTGTTATTTGGTCATGACCTGCAGCTTTACCTCTTTCCAACATTTTTATTGCTGCTTTCACATCTTCTATTTCGAACTGTACATATTCACATTGCTCTTGTTCTGCTTCTGAGATTTCTGTTTCTTCTACCATGTTCGTTCGTTGTACAGTCAGTATGTCTTCGAAATGTTGTTTCCACCTTTCCATTATTTCCTTTGTCTCTGTCAACAGTTTGCCATCTCTGGATAGAAGATATGTATTTTTCGTATTTCTTCCTTTCCTGATTGTTTTTAGTGTTTTGTAGAAAAGCTTTTGGTTGTCATGTTTGTCTTCTTACAATTTCTCTCCAAATTTCTCCCAGGATGTTTGCTTTGCTTCCTTAACCATCTCTTTCACCTTTGTCCTTTGTACCTTGTATTCGCTGTAGTTTTCGCTTGACATTTTTTTAAGTATTTTTTCCATTTGTTTTTCTTTTCTTTGACTTCTTTTTCAATAGCTTCCGACCACCAGTTTGTTTTCTTCCTCGTTTTATCGTCAATACAAATTCCGCATGTCTTCCTGGCTACAACTAGGTAGTATTCTACTTTTGAACTCCTTCCATAAGTCCTCTAAATCGTTACTATTCACATTTGTTATTATGGCTTCCATTTCTTTTTGTGTTAAATCTTTGTATATCTTTGCTGTTTCGCTATCTCTTAATTTGTAGCTTCTTATACCTATATTTTTCTATATTAAGAAGTTATAGTAGGACCTTGTAGTTTTTGACAGTTTTCAATAATCCCCCTGTATCTTCCAAGGGAGTTACTGAAGATTTGATAAGGCTATCGTTACTTTAACAAAAAAAGAAGTCATAACTTCTCAACTGATTTTCTTCTATCTCTTCTAGTTTACGAGATACCCTGCAAAACAGACCAATTTGGGACACCCTGCACTTTTCAACTTTTTATATTTTTTCAAATTTATTTTTGGTTATGAGGCGCGAGGCCGCAGCCTGTGGCGGTCCACGAAACCTCCAATATTAGTGATTCGTTCAAAAGGCTTATCAAAAGCCTTCTTAGTAATAATGAATAGGTAGTTAATTCTAATGGAAATAACAAAATTGTAGTGATGAAGTGAGGAGGCAGACAGCAAATATAGTTCCAACGACAGAGATATTTTCCAACGTCACATATCTACCGAGACGTTTTTATTATTTAAAATTGTACACGCATCTATGACAAGAGAATAGCGTGTCGAGCAAACTGACGAGTTAAACATATATTTTACACATTCCTTTCTTTTCAGACAAGTCAGGTAAACATAAATAGATATCGATCCCATTGAATCTATCACAGTTAGGAACAAGACAACGCGCTGGATACCTCCTGTGAACCCTCCGTGAAATAATTGTTTTCCCGTTGTGCTAAAATCGGATTTCAAAGACTCACCCTGTCAATATTTGGACTAGAGTGGAACATCATAAATTTGGGTTGACAACCAGAGCAGAAGGGCCTTCAAATCCCTTTATCCTTTAACCACAAACGATACAAACAATGCAATTGTAGCTTCGGTGCCTTTAATAGCCGTCGCTAATTTTTGGAATATTATGTCAAGGTTTTGAAATTTTATTTTATCAGTTTTAAGCGATTTGAGAAAATATTTACCTTTACATTTCTTTGAATA
>CAJUYI010001766.1:16592-45073 GCA_910591695.1 Galerucella pusilla
ATATAAAATTTATTATGATATTATGACATTTACGTTTGTCAACATTCGCCTTTTAATTCGAACCGGATTTTTTAAAACACTGATTTGTATTGAGATTGGATTGCAATAACGAACTAGTATGACATAAAAGTTTGTATGTACCGCAGGCATAAACAGATGTGTATACCCTCGGGCGACTTACAAACCCTCGGGCCAGAGGCCCTTGGTTTTGTAAGACGTCGCCCTCAGGGCATAAACATCTATTCATACCCTTGGTACATAAATAAATATTAACAATCCTCCAAAATGTACCTATACTCTTAGAATAGCATTTCAACTCAAAATGTTTAGAGGCTCGTTAACATATTTTATAAGATGCCTCTAAATTTGAGAGGATTAATTACAGAATAGACCCCTATGCCAATAAACAAATAAGTTGAATCTTTATTAGTTACAAGTTCGGTTCTGTGCTTTCGCTCTAAACACAAAAAGAGTGTCTTCTCATTTAGCAATTTTCACAGTTCTCTTCTACCGAATGCTCCCGAGGCAATATTCAGTAATCGATCTCAGTCTTTTCCCAAACGTTCATTTTGATTTTATTCACAAGTGATGTAGAAAATTGAATTTCTCGCTCTTTTCCCCTCTGTCGGCACCGAAAAAAGGTGTAAGATTCCATCTATCTTTCCGCGGCAACCGTCCCCGACCCTATATACCTTCTTGATCAATCGATAAGGGTGCGGATTGCGTTCGAGAGTTAACTGAAAAACACGGATTTTTTTATCCACTCGATTTTCCTGGCGCGGAAATAAATTTTATACACAGTCATCAAGCAGAGATAAAAAAACAATTTAGATTTTAGACTAAATAATATATAATTTTATAATAAACTTAATTTCACACATATTTTTTCTTCTGTTCTCAATCACATTTATATTTTGAGGAATACTTACCCAGTTTTTATTCTCTAACAAAAATTGTACCTAAATAAAACGTAGGTATGTCAGCATTATTTGATATTTTATAATAAAAAGACCCTTCCAGTAAAGTTACGTGTTCCGTTTTTAAAAAGTATGTGCCTACCTATCATGATAGTATATTATGCAACGATCGAGCATTGATAACAGTTAAATGCGAGTTACATACGCTATTTTCTCTACACCCGATAAATAATGAACTTAAAATATTATATTTATATTTGTATTGAACACAATAACAATAATTACTCGTCATTATATAAAACATTCTACAAAATTCCACCCTGGGTATCAAAATGAATATAGGAAAACTACGCGGGTAAACGGCTGTCGTTCTGATGAGGGAACACCTCCGACGTTTACCGACGTGTGTCATAATTCTAGCCATTCCTAGCCTGGGGCTAGGTTGAAAGCTTCTACCTATGATTCACTATTGGAGGGAGTTCAGCTTGCTGAACGGGCCTGGCCAGGATAGGCATCAAGTGGATCGTTCCTTGTGAACGGTTTTCAACCTGGTCTACGGCTATTCGTCCCACCAGGAGGGTTAGCGGATGGTGTCCTTGGGTGGACTTCTAATTCCAGGTATCTGGTTGAACGGGAAGAAGCCCTTGGTACAGCATCACCTGGTAGTGGTGGCCTACATGCCACGACCTGCGACCAGTCTCCCTCTCGACACGCCCAATACTGGTACCGAGGGGATGAGACAGCCCACGTGTTCACGGCTGAACATGTGTCTTATCAGAGGGTGATGGTTTCTCTGGTGGTTGTGGTTTCGCTACCTGTGTGCGGAGCAGCTGGGATATCTTGACTCATCGGTTCATGCGGCATGATGTCTTTAGCGGTAATGGGGAGTAGCCTTGGTCGCAAGTGCTTGAGGTGTCGGTTGTTTGACTGCAACTAGTATCCGAACTTAGCGACCCAGTACACTGGCAAGCGTTTGAGGTGTCGGACCTTCTACTGCGTTAAATTGTTGCACTAAAGTTGAAGGAACTAGTATCCCAGCTTAGTTGGTGTACGACGAGGGAAACCTTAATCCAGCCGTATGCATTATCTATGAACATCCGGGCTTGACGGTCCCTACCGCATAGGGTAACATGCGTAATGAGGAAGTTCATAGTGTCTGGGAAAGAGCCGAAAGACCTTACTACGCGACGTATTACCGGGCATCATGGCGCCTTGTGGTAAGGCCTTCCGCCCTGTGCTGTTGTAACCAAGTCAATTGGCGGTGCGAACGCGGTTGGGGTTGCCGAGCAATCAGCCAAATTTAAGTATCAGATTATACTACCGTACCATACCCACGGGGGTAGGTTCGCCAGCAAGCGTTTGAGGTGTCGGACCTCTTTTACGGAGGCACTGGTATCTGAGCTTAGTTGGAGTTCTGACGGCTGGCCCCCCCCCGGTGCGGTCGTAACTATATGACTCTGCTTAAAGGTATAAACATTTTATTTATGTTTATATTCAACATAATAATTCTAATTAATCTGATTTTCTAGTCCATTACAATCTTTTACATTCATAATATGTATAGGTAACTGACGTAGAGTACAAAAAGTCTCGACTGGGGGTCATGCCGAACTAAACTGACTGAGACAAAATTCTTCCAGTGACTTTCGGAGTACAATACACAGCACAACACAACCATAGTTCTATGTAATATATGAAGTTGAAGAAAAATTGATCCTCAATAACACTTTTATGACAGGATTTTCATAATTTCTTTCTTTTTCTCACCTTTAACAACGACAGAACGACTCAATCTCCTTGATTGCCTTGAGTAAGTGTGAAAGTTGTATGTTTATTGGAACTAAAACTTACCTCAACACAATTCAGTACGATGTGAACACACCCCAAAATACAATACAATAACATTTAAATTGTTAAATTATTGATAGATATTTCATCTCCGCCACCACTGTTATATGATTCCGACAAGCGATTTTTGGGTGGAGCTACACCTATAGTTTTTGTGCTATTAATAATTTCCAAGTCAAGTATAAATGTTTCAAGGTCATCGATCGCTTTTACCATAAACAACATCTTAATCAATATTCTGACATTATAATTTAATACACACCTTTTACATAAAATAATCATCAGTTTCCCTCCAATTTCTCTGTAATTCTTTAGATTTCTTTTTTGTCTCGATACATGCCAAGAAGATTTGTAAAAGGTTTTAAAGCGTTTTTAAACTATCTTCGTCTTCTTCTGTTATCACTGTCTCAACCGTTTACTTTGATAAATCTCAGAAAAATTTGTCAAAATTGAATTAAGTTTTCTTACCCTCCTAATAACCAATGTAGAAATTAACTGTCAAATCTTTGTTAATACCACTTTGCTTAAAGCTGTAGATACCCAAACTAAATTTTTAAAGTTGATGAGTCAGTGGAAAATGAGATTAAGTCGAGCGCAATAATTTCACACATATTGACAGCTGTCTCAATAAGATTGCCTTCCTTGCCGAGTTGGCTTCAATTTTCGGCTATGGGGCACCACATCCTCCTTGCTGTGGGGAATTTGAACGTGGACAAATTAATCTTAGCGATGGTCTAAGAGCAGATCCACTTCAGTGATGGATTTATTCCTGGTTAGTGGGTATTGCACAAGCCCAGGGCGACATAATTCAAAGCGCAGCATTTTGAAAATTGTTTCAGATTCATTAATGAGCAAAATTGGTCTTGGTCTTGTTCTGCACATCACTATTCAGATTGGTTTTTATAAAAAAATGTCTGTAGTATACCTTATGTTAATTCAACGCTAATTTAATGCAGCTGTATTTTTGACAGCAGCATTCGATTTTTTTCTACTTTGCAGGAACTAATTTTTTTATTATATCTACACATCGTTGGAAGATCTCGGTGAAGGGTCCAGATTTGACAGTTAAAAGAGTCTTCCTTAATCTCGTTGGTCTGCTCCACATGATGCATGCTACGCGTAAGTAAAAGAGTAGTCTGCAATAATTGGTGCTCTGGAATTCATTACCGAAAGCAGAGATGAGAAGCCGACTTAGCGATCTTAAGCTACAGGATTGCAGCGAAAATTACAGCATTTAACAACAGCTATTCTAGTAATTGTTTGGAATATGATTTTAGAATGTTTTGATACTGCTAGTGAGAAGCTTCCACTGAAAGGGTCGTGCATCAAACCGGGTATAGGGAGGCAGGTATCCTATAATTCGCCACTGGTCCACCAACAATGTCAGTCATCCAGGATAACGTCGATGATGTACGTACGCTGATCCAAGAAGATCAACATGTCACATATCGTGAAATTGGAGCATCATTGGGCATTTCACAGATCCAGAAAATTTTACATCTTTCTCGGAGGATACCGCATCTGTTGACTTAAGACTAGAAATCAATTGAGAGTCAACTGGTGTCAAAAAACTCAAAGCCGATCTCGTACTTCCAAAAAGGCATTTGTCTCAGAAGCGGATCACGTAGCATCAATTTCTATGCAAGATCAATAAATTATTACTGATGATTGGTAGATATCGGTTTGTTTCTCGGAAGCTATTGCTGAGTTTCGCAAAACCAATACCAAACAACGAATGATCCTCTACGAAAACAATGTGAGTTCCAGTTCTCACAATGCTCGAAAAACCATTGGATTTTCAAGAGAAAAAAATATCCTTCTTCTTACAATCCTAACGAATTTTTCACGTTCCCAAAAATTTAGAATGAGCTGCCGTGGTCAAAGGTTCCAGTCCCTAGAAGATGCTGTCGCAACGCCTTCAAAAACTCTATTTTCAATGTATCAACAACTGAGTGAAATTCTTTCTGCTTTCAAAATTGTTTTGAAAGGAAGCCAAAATGCATTTTTCTTCGTGTAGAATACTTCGGAAAATGACAGTGTTGAAAAAGTTATTTACTGACAACCATCAACCTTTTGTACTGTATACCACAATTATTAAAAGAATCCATACGAACAATTAAATTCAATCTTGAAAGAGACTGAAAGTTGAAATGTGGGTGTCTCATCTTTCATCATCATTTAATCCGTTTCAATCTTGCCAGACTACTGGTTTAATTTCCAACTGAACCTCGTCATACCATGCTATTGTTTATTATCTCAAGATCTTCAGAACAGAAGTTCCACATCGTACAATGAACATATTAGTATGATTAAAGAGCTTCCATCATGGAAATTACGAGGGTGGGTTATTCAAGACTTTTTTCAAGCCATCTTCACCGAATTATCTTTAAAGTAACTAAAAGGCATTGTTGTAGAAGATGGAACTTTAAGATTCGAACCCCCTAAAGTAATTCTCATTAAATTTTTGTTTAATAACGCACCGTTAAATATATTTCAAACAATTTATATTTATTTCATCCCTCGTATAAATTCTTGCTACTAAAACAACATATATAAGAGCTTTTTCAAATGCAAATATTTCTCTTTATATAACATACCGTCTGTAGATAACCATGACTACAGCGACTTATAGACTATAATGGAGGTAATTAAAATGAAGCCCGTCATAATACCATCATTTACCAACACGATATGCTTTACCCAGCAAGTAATAAAAATAGAAAGAGGTACATTTTGCGCCATCTACGTGTTTTCCCATCAAACTTTAATGAGGTGAAGAAGGGCGTATTGAATAGGATCGGCTTCAGCCAAGCTGACTCGAAGATGGGAATTTAAAACTGAAAAGTTTTAAGGATAATACAAGAGCTGGGAGTCTTGTCAGTACCTTCACTATTCAAGCTTCCTTTGTATGTATATTTTTAGGGTGAACATTCGCTAAGACATCAAAGGCAAGTCTTCTAGGTGTTGTGTCCTGGGATTATGATTTACTGTCAAGGATTCTCCAAGAATTTGAATGAAGAGAGGACTCATCTAATTGTAACTTTCATATTATATAGAGTAACTCTTATCTTCTTTCTCTTTCAAATGGTGTTGTCTATATTATCCTTGTCATACTTGTGTATATTGTACGATCTATTATACTTTTTCGCAGTCTGTATATTATATACTTACATGCTCCCAACAGTACTGATTGTCTCATAATATCTCAGCATACCTACGTCTATCCCAGATAGCACACAATGTTCCGTTGACGTTCATTTAACGGTTGTCCAATGTCCAAACGTCCAATGTACATGATGTGTAATATAAAATTCATCGAACATTATAAATTATAATATTAGTTATTACGTAATAATCTGCATTGCCATACTTACTCATCTACTCATAAACTCATATAGGTATTCATATAACAATTTAAAACGTCGCTAAACTTTAATTCTGATATTTAAATTTACCACTTAACAGAGAAGCTACCACCACTTCCCAGATAAATCTCGTGTAAGCATATGTACTTATCTTTGTTTTGTACACTTTCTTTGTGTGCCAACACGTCCACTGGAAGCTTTTTAAGTACGTCTCATGTACGTCCAACTTTGTGAACGTTCCCTCGACGTCCATTGCATTTTATGTGGACGTCCACTGTACATTTAAATGTGTACTTCCATTGTAAGTACATTGGACGAATTTGTGCTATCTGGGATTCCTGTGCGTCCTAGAGCCCATAGTACCTAGAATACTTATATAGGTACTCAGAAAACTATAACACTTTCAATGATGTGTTTATTTGACATGAGTAGTTAACAGAAATTGCAGCACTTCCAGTTTAATTGTAAATCATTAACTTACAATATTCTGATTTATGCTGCTCAATCATATTTTGTAATAATTACACTTGCTCTTGACACATACTCCGGCTGAGCTTGTTGAATTTCTGGTAGGCATCAAACCACCCTCCATAAAAGTTATTATTATTTAGAGTTAACGCCTGAAAAGGCATAAGGATAAGAGAAAGAAAGAAAGAGTTAGATTATAAACGTTTTCGTTTTCAATGAGTTTTTTCAACATTTCCAAAAATAGATTCACAAATTTGGACGTACTTTTAAATTTTTGTTGAGCTTTGTTTGTTTAAAATTGCAATTTAAGCTTTATCTTTTTTTCTGTATTTCGTTTTTAAATTTGTAAGTCATGATTTCTTTGTTCAATAAAAAAAAATTTTTCCTGCAAACGGTTTTCCCAAGGAAGGGCCTTGAAATAGTGAAAGACCTGAACTGCTTATTCAACGTGTGTGGTCCTCATCGCAAGCAAGTTGCCTGCTCACGAGTGCCGGTTAACAATCTCTTTTCTGTATAAAACAAACTGCCGCTTATTTACCTTCTCTCTCTAACAACCGCAGTGTTGCCCAATGTAATATTCACAGAAATAAATCTTCAATTACCTACTATTGTTGAATTTCACGTAAATTAGATCATCAACAGTTCATCGAAGGATTTAAAAAGACGATTAGCTATGAAAGCTTTTTTTATGTGGAAGCCAATTGCTGCCTTAGAAAACATTAATGTGTGTTGAACAGGAGATTATAGTGATGAGCAAAATTGGTCTTGGTCTTGCGAAAAAGCAAGACCAAGACCGAGACCAAAACCATTCTTTGACTCGCAAGACCAAGACCAAGACAGAATGAACAAGTACAAGACTAATACCAAGACCGACTATGCAAGACTTAATACGCAAAACTCAACCAACATTTTTTTTTCACAGTAATATAAGTTGGCATGTCGAATTGTAAGTTTCCTTTACTAGATTTGACCGATATAAAAGGAAAAAACAAAGTAATCACTGTAAAAAAATGATCTACAAAAATGTTCGAAGATTACATAGTCTTTGTCCCAATGTCTGCTTAACCCATGGCTAAAATCCAATGGAAAATTACTTATTTGTCAATATTTTCATTTTTCTCAAGGATTTTTTTTTGCTAAAAGGTTAATTTATGCGTTGGAGAAGTGTAGGTTCTTCAGTATTCATAAATATATTTTGAACTAGAGAATCATTGTTTTGACAAGTTGTGACAAGGTCATATCGCGACGTACATGATAAAGTTTCTGTATTTAAGACGATTTGTGACAAAGCCGTTGCACAGTATAAGAACGAACCAGTAGTATAACTCTTATAAATTTCATTCATAAATTGCCAGAGCTTTTGATGACCTTGAACGGATCGCTTTACGATTCATTTTACCATAGGCGTAGGTGGCATAAGTTTTCAAATGAGTTGAACGTGTTAAATGTTTTTTCTTAAATATCGTAGAACAGTACACTGACGAGTGAATTAAACAATAGTCTTATACCAAATAACTTAATAATGAGCTAATAAAATATTTATATTTTCAAAGTGCAATAAAATGAAGTATTTTACAAAATAATGATTGATTTTAAACGATCTATTCACAATCCATCCTTGAATAACAATAAGAAATACTGTCTTAATGAACTTCTTTTAATTCGAAGATAGTAAATTCAGTTTTAAAAATGTTTGTTGCATAAAAATAAAAGACCAGACAGAGTTGAGAAAGAACAAGACCAAGACCAAGACCGAGACTGTTCGAGTCTTGGTCTTGGTCTTGCTTTGCTCATCACTAGGAGATTAGATTGAGTTTCGTGAGGTGGCTATAATTGACATTTCTACTGCAACCTTCTCAGATCTCTAGTGAACTTTTGTATCTAGATTACATTATCCAAACTGTACATTATCCAAACTGTAGCCAATCTAGACTGAGCCTATCATGTAGTTAGTTTCTTGAGAGTTTAGATATTTAAAACGATCCGGCAACTGTGGTTGTGAGACAGCGATAATGGAGAATCCTGCTGAGAAAAAAGTCGGGCAAAAAGAGCGGCATCGGCATCTCATTACCACTAGCATAAATATTCAGTATAAGCGAGCTGGAATGGCATTATTATCAAAAATTGGATGTTTTGCTATTTATAACGGCTATTGTTAGCTGCTTGCAATTATGGCTTTCGTAATGGCCTGCCTAAACTTGATGTATGGTGTTATTTTTACCGTTTACGAACGTGATTGTATATGATTACGCCTCGCACAACATTATAAGTTTAAAAACAACCAACACTCAATAAATTTTCTTTTTTTTTTGGTTAAAACAAAAGTGATTGAATGATTCATATCAAAAATTTACGGAACAATTATTTAATATGCATGTAAAAAGGTAGAGGAAACATTTCAAATAATTAATGTATTTTTATGAGTAAATTCTATACTAACTTTTTTAAACCTAATATACTTTTTGAAATCGATTACTTTTAAAAATTGAGTGTTAATGTTAAATAAAGAAAAGGCAAAGAAAAGGATGCAGAGTCCAAAATAAGTGTAGAAAAAAAGATGGGATGGAATCAAATGATGCAGTCTTGCCAGGATTATCCTGGGTGACCTTTGGAAGCTGGCGTCGAAGAAATATTTGGCGATGACCAGGAAAAACCTACGTTTAACTGTAGGATTTCTTACTGGCCACTGTCAACTAAGGAAACACCTCCATCCTATGGGGCTAGTGGACACACCTCTATGCAGGATGTGTGAACAGGAAGATGACTATCAGGCATGTCTTATGCGAGTGTCCGGAGTAATCGTCAATAAGAGAGTTTGTGTTCGGTGAGTCTTGGTCTACACCTGCCGATATAAAGGTGATGTCTCCTAGTGACCTGTCCACCTTCCCGGGAAGGACAGGATGGACAATGACCTAGGAGGACAACTCCTCGGGAGGAAGTGGAGAAAGATTACAAAAAATTTTACTTTTACAGAATATTTTTATATGCCCTCTTACTTCTACTTAGTTCCTGAGGAAAGCCCAGAGACTAGTAGGTTAGGTTTGTGGTGAGTGGGTCAATAAGGCCCTCCACTGCGACTCACAAGAGTCTATTGTGGCTCACACCTATTCAGATTTAACCAAACAAGTTCAGCCGATTATTTTATTTGCTGAATGATATTTCAGGTCCGAGGGCGAGAGAGAGACCCTGCCAAACATCAGATACCTGATTCGAGCCGCGGCGGGGCAGGCACAAATTATATGCTCTGCTGTTTCATGATCTTCCAAACAAAGACGGCAAGTCGGATCTTCCGACAGTCCAAGTTTTAGCATATGATGATTCAGATGACAGTGGCCTGTTAAAAGGCCTGTTAGACAACGTAGGTCATGCCTGCTATGGTCTAACATTTGTTTGGAGACATACTTCGAAGGATGTATAAAAGCCTTTGAATGAACCAATCCTGGTAAATTATGCCAGAAGTCTAAAGCTCTTCTTGCTGTCCAGGTATTTAGTGTTTGTTTGGCAAAACTTATTGCGATGCCAATTGTGGGTTCTGGTCCCAGAGACTAGTAGCTTCGGTCCTATTTCCCGGACGAATTTTAGGATATCTGCAGGCTTTAATAAATGTCCCTCTTCTATCCAGGAGTCTCCTAGGTGTTGTGCTCTAGGATTCTGAACCACAGAATCTACGTTCTTCTATTTTGAGCTTTTTCAGGAGTCCATTCAGGCGACAATTTCCCGTTGGGATCCCTGGTTTAGATTCACAATTAGTCCCGGTAGATGGCGTTGAAATGGAATTCATAGCTCCTAAAATGATCGACCGATTTTGATGAAATTTTTTGTGACTGTTTGATGGAATAATTTGGTGGTTCGGGTTTAGAATCATAGAGGTAGTACCGATAGAGGTGAAAAGCCATAGGCCACTGTAAGTGGAAATATCCGTGAGAGAGAAATAGACAGACAATGAGAGGTTTCTCTGCCTTTGCGCTATTACAGAAAGACAGCCCAAGCCTCCGACATCCTTAGATGCTGATGGGTTCCGAACTGGCTTGTTGTCTCAATCTGTAGTATCTCTATGTTTAGAATAGGAATTTTTTTTATACGGTTATTGGGTAAAACATTTGTTTGTCCGAAAAATTGGAAGATAGTCGAATTTCAATAAACATTTTTCCAGCCAAAATAAGTAACAATGTGGCACTTCAATCAAAATAAAAATAGTCAAAATCTGTTTAATATGGCAAGACAAGACATAACAACGTCTATAGTTTGCTAGTAATAAATAAATTCAATGATTATTAAAGTAAAAGAAGAATGTTTACATATAAAGATCCCTAAAACTTCTTCATTAAAATTTATCACGTATATTCTATCTATTTGTCTTCATATTTAAATCCCCGCTACTCAATAACTATTTGCTAGATCACTCTATGGCTCTGGAGACATATTATCAGGACAACATCATTATACTAAATTTTCCATGAGTCTTTTACAAAAAAAAACACACTTTACTATCAAAAACTTCCGCATGCAAACTCAGTGAAATATGAGTGTACTAAACATCCCCACTAGCTTAATATTTATTGGACTACATAATCAAACAGCACGGAAAAATATCACCGGCAGCGCCACAGAGCGGCACAAGAAAGAACTATCACGATCCTTCGGAGTAATGGGCAATTCGTGCCTTATCTGCAACCTTCTTTACACCACACTCCGCATGGAGAGAGATAAGCATGTAAATGGATGGCCTCCAACTCATTCACTCCGATATCGGTGTAATGAAATGTTTTTGAAGTGTACAGATTTCATTAAAAGGATGTGAGAGATGATTTGCTTTTACTATTTGACGAGTTATTTTCAACAAGAGTTGATATTGTGAAGACAGGGACGTAATCAGGAAATGAGTCTAATTTTAAACATACTGCTGATTGATACATATGGATTTGTTTGTTGGAAGTAATTGCTGAGTTTAGAAACACCAACCTCCAACGACGATTGATCCTTTACCAAGTCTATGCAAGTTCGTACACAGCATATAGTCTCGACCTGACTTTTTTACCACTTCAAAATTGAATATGCGTGGTCAAAGGCTCCAGTCTCCAGAAGATGCAGTCGATGCCTTAACAAATTTTATTTTGCATGTATGTACTAACAGGCGAATGGAATAACTGCTTTTAGAACTTAACCTTAAATTTGATAAATAAAATTATCAGGATCGTATTTAGACAAATTCGAGAAGGCTACGAAATTAATAATTTCCAGCCTCTTTTTCTAACTGAAAATACTTGAGAACTTCCAAAATGCTGATGTTTTCCCGTGTATCTAGGCCTATTTTTGTATTATATAAATAAATATAACAATAAGATTAATATTCACTTTTCATAAATAATCATTGACCGTAAGCAACAAAGTACAGACCTGACAAGATCTATCAGTGGGATATTAGAAAAAGACGTAAGACACATTGCCGCTAAGAAAGGTACCTCTGCATTCTATTTTGAATTATATAGTTTCTCCCGATTGATAAGTCGCGTTTGCGACTAATCGGAATATCAACTAATCAAAGTCAAAGATAAGGGTTAACGTTTGTAATGCATTTAAACGGTTCATTATTGTGATATTTTGAGTAGGATTCATCAAAGACCAGTCTTTTTCTTATTCCTTCCAACGTAATGTCTAAGAAGGACATTAACAAACGATAACGCATACCAATAAGGTTATTATATGAGCTATATCAAAGTTTTGTAGCTTACCTTGATCATTTGATATTCTTTTCGGGGGTAACGGTATTTAGAGCTCGTTCCAAGATTTTCAAAGCAGCCTCACCACTTAACCATCACTACTCATGTGATTATATATATGGGTTTATATGTTAAATATATAAAAAAAATTTACTATCAATTACATGGCAATGTTCTGTATCTGTATCTGTAGAGTAGGGAGCGTGAGTGGAGGCTCACAGCACTTAGGCCACCTGTGACCCATTGTACATCCTCCCGAGGAGTTTTCCTCCTAGGTCATCGTCCATCCTGTCCTTCCCAGAAAGGTGAACAGGTCACTAGGATACAACTCCTTTATATCGGCAGGTGTAGGCCAAGACTCACCGAACACACACTCTCTTATTAACATAACTCCGGACACTCGCATAAGACATGCCTGACAGTTTTATCTTTCTGTTCACACATCCTGCATAGAGGTGTGTACACTAGCCCCATAATCAAAAATCCTACTGTTAAACGTAGGTTTTTCCTGGTCATCGCCAAATATTTCTTTGGCACCAGCTTCCCGCAGGGTCGCCCAGGGTGATCCTGGCAAAACTGCATCCTTTGATTCCATCCCATCTCTTATGGGATTGAGCATGGGTGTAACGTTTGGCTAGTTCCGAAATTGTCGAAGTCGTTAGGCCGTAAGTGTCACAGGGACCTGAAATTTTTTAGTCCAGCCGGTTCCTTGGCTAAAGAATCTGCAATGATTACCATTACTCCTGTCGTGCCCTTTAACCCACATCAGGATAATATTGTTATCTGCCGAGGCGTTAGCTAAATCTTGGTGGCACTCTAGTACTAGCACCGATATAACACGTTGTCTGTTCAAGGCTAATATGGCTTGTCTACTATCAGTGCAGATTGTTATGTTTTTGCCAGAAATTCCTTTTCTGGTTAGTTCTTTTGTGGCAATTGAGATACCAGCCATACATGGCAATGTTAATTCAGAAAGGGCGCTGACATGGAGCAATACAATTTGCAAGAAATTGCTGCAAGTTCTTACAAGGAAAATATAGCACAAATAATGAATCTTACTGCTCTTTTACATCATGATATTTTCTTGTTTTTGTTGCTATTAATCCCATCAACAGTAGGAAAAAAGTAGATATTAACCTCGACAAATAATTTATTCAAACATAATAATATCAAGTTATTTTATTATTATTTGAAATAAAGATAGCAAAAGTGAGAAAAGCTTAGTGAAAAAAACTAAGAGCATCACTGTCGATTATCAGATTTCAGATTACAAATTATACAAAACGTCTGTCACCACAATCATCAATCATCTGATAGGTATCATTTGATTGGTCAATTAGTTAGTTGGTAACACAAAAAGAACTAGATTTCTCCATATAATTGCGAAATGACACAAAACCGATAAAATTGCAATTGCAGAAATTCAGATGTGGCTCAACTGCGCATGGTTTCGATCAAGAAATCTTGCGTCTTGCATTGCATTTCATGGCAGGTTGTATTGCACCGTGTCAAGCGGCCTTAAATAAAATTAACTATGTTTCAGCATCAAAGAAGATTGTAATTCCTTCCCCTTCCAAAAAATAGCATATGTGTACCTCGGCTTGCGCCTTCACAGTAGTTCGGAAATGATGGACCTTTCCTTCCATCACTCAATATACTATTTATTAATTGATTTTTTCATATTGAGAGTCAATTTTTTGAATAACTACCTAACATTCTATGTCCTCATACTTCCATAATTATCTTTTTTTTTGTAATTTGCTACCTTTTATCAAGTTATAAATAACCAAATTATTGCGAAAATCCTATGAACAATATAATCAACTCGACAACAACTTCAGTCTAATGCCCGAGCTCTCAAGGGGGCGTACCAACCATTTTCTTGTCGTCGCATTTATGAGCTTTTACTCGTTAAGTTTATACACAAGAGACAAATTCCGGTTAATATCCCTCTCTCGGCAGAAGCTCGTTCCCATTACTTTTCCATTTATATACTGAAGATATAAATTACTATGTAAATAGATCCACTTCTTCGACTTCGACTGATCATTCAATTAACATGAAGTGGTTTCAGACATGAACTTTTCCCACAATATCAAACAGGTTCGTATTTTGGAATTCTTTAAATGCGCAAAACTCTCAAGATAAATATTGTGATTCTAAAACACAGTTGTCGGAATGGCTTTGGTATTTTTGTATAATTTGCCTCAGCCTGTTTAGTGTTTCGATAATTTTCAAAATGGAAATGAAGTGAAGTTTACTTATTTATATCCAAATCATTATCGTACATTTTAAAGACCAATCTTTTAAATTAGTATCGTTTAGAAACCGATTTATATCCTTAAATAGGAAACTTTATATTTAATATCGGGTTTCAAACAATTAAAATTATACAAAAAACTTCTGTCATCACAATCTGATAAGAAAATATGTGCTGAGAACTAAAAAAAGTGTTAAACATAAACCTGTATCGTTAATGCTTCCATTTGGATCTGTCAAACGTCAACCGTAGTTGTATAAGAGCAGGAAGAATGGAATTTAAGAGAAACTTTAATTTATAATCCCCAATTTATTGAAACGTTGTAAACATAAGCTTTCAAATGGTATTCAATAATGTTTTTATTATTTAATAACTCGTGTAAACAAAGAGCCCAAAAAAAACCAAAGAATAAAATTGGATGTATTTGGAAAAAGTATCTCTAAGAAATTGAAGATATTATCAAATATATCAAGATAAAAATTGAAGTGAAAGTTCAAAGGATCTGAAAATAGTATGAAGAGAAGAGTACCATAAACTGATATAGAAGAAGATAAAATTTCAATCATTAGTGGAGTAAAAACTTGTAGTGTCTTCACCGCAAACCTCTCTCCCATGACGTCTCATTATCCTCATCCAATGTTTTCTAACCCTCGCCATTGGAGAAGAGAGAAGAAGCTACCTGCAATCAAATTATCTCCATTTTTATGCTTATCTTGTTCATTTTTATCAATCGCTGAGGCAAGCTCAGCTGTTAGGACATCTTAGCATACACGTCTAGAGCACATCGTGTCGTTTGGCTCTGCAGTCATCAGAACTACTGGTTATAGTCCAGCCTTATAACACACTAGGACACCTTTAGTGCACACTCAACGTACCACTTTGGTCTAGCCAAACACCTTCTGTAAATTCAAACCGAAGCAGAAAGGAAATGATACAACTGATAGAGTAATAGAAATATCTCCAGTATCTTATAAAGAGAACACGGAGCTTGTGGGCAAAGGTTTATTTTAAATTCCTGAGCAGTTGAGCACAATCCAAACGAATGAGCTGCATTACGAGTTCAAGAAATCTCAATTAGTGGGTAAGTAGATTTGATGTTGACCGTATCAGCCATATTTTTCTCTTTCATAAGAGGTTTAGTATGTAAAAATATGCAGGGTTTGGGCACTCTGAACGCGCGAGGGTGCTGCGCCACCTTGAGAGACCCGTCAGTAATAAAATTGCTAATTTATTGAGAACCAGAATGAAAACTGTAACGCGTTGGTAGTTGCAGATACTTCCACATATTTCAGCGCTGTTATCCTAACCTAAAAACTGCAGATCAACGTTTTACGACGTGTATTGAGTTATTCCAGATTTTTTGTTTTTAAAAACTATTTTGCTTATTTGTGGGTGTGTTGGGGATTAGCTGGTTATTATTGTAATAGGAATTTAATTTTAAGAGACAATGTGGAGAATATGTATTGTGAAAGACTGTAATATTGTGAGGTGCACCCGGTAAGCTTTATTTTTATAAAAAAACATGTTTCATTAAATGAAAAGTGACAGAATATTGAAGTAGCTATTCTTCTATACGGTTTTAAACTTCCCAGCCAAGAAGAACAACGCTAAAGTTTGGCCGGAAAGAAGTTTACTTAAACTATACCTACCCAGTTTATTGCATTGTTGTTGAACATTTATTTGAAATATGTAAAAAAACGTTTTATTTATTGTATACTTTTCTGCAAGGGCGCCACGGGTCAGTTTCTCATTTATAAGTGAGTTTAAGCATCTACTATTACTCTCTTTTATTCAAAGTATGTATATTTTCACTATATTCAATTTCACTGAGCTAGAAACACCCTGTATCTGACACCGCTTAGCCTTATCGACATCAAGTAAGTTTTTTACGATTATTTCGTTAAATTATCGCTTAAAAAGATGTCTACCTACCCATAAATTCGAGATATCTGGGTAAATTTAGATTCAACGTCCACTAATTTGTTGCCGCTATCTACTTTCCCAGAAATAAAATACTTAAAAAAATGGCGGTTCGACCACTTCGGAGCTTGTTCGGCCTCTCTTCTTGGGCCCTATCGTGGTTTTCGAAGAGCAGGTCAACGCATACCGACGTTTTCAATAAACTAATAAAAACCTGAGGTGGCCATCAGCTGGCACGGCAATCTTGATTATATATTTTATGGGGAGATAACGACGAACGACAGTAGCGTATCTAAACACAGAAAGGCAACTAATAATATGTAAAAAATAGATGAGGTAAACATAGAATTTTATGCAAAAGAGCCAGGAACAATTTAATTCTTTTAAGTTCAATATTTATGAAGATATAGAAGGCAAAACTTTATTGAACAAGTCAAAAGCAGAATTGTCCCAACTACTAGAATGAAAAAGCATTTAAACAAGCAATGAGAGGGGTTGAAACATAATTTTGGGGACCGACGCCCACCGAAAAGGTAGGTAGATATTGTAATGCTTCGGCAATCAGAGGTACTTCTGTAAAAGTACAATTTGAAGAATGCATAAGCCTGTACTGTACTAAGTGATTTGACACGTGTCAGGATACTACTGAATGAAAACGGTCCTCAAAAAGTTCAAACTAGTGCAGAAACCTCCATTCTCAAACGGAATACATGACACAATAGAATACCAGGGCATAACACTACAGGATAGAAGAGGAAGGAGCTAAAGGGCCTAAAATTATTTCAAGGAATAAGACTAGGAACTACCAGTCTCAGACTACTCTCAGTAACAGAGTACAATCCTTTAGGACTCACCCAAAAATCCAAAAAACATAAATACAATTAGTAAAATAGAATTATTGATCCCCTTCTGGAGCTATTTGATGAGTGGTGCAAAAATAATGACATGAATGATCATTTTGGGTGCAAACAAACATAATTTTTTTGTTTGCATGACTTGAAAATGTGTGTAGTGTGTGTGCTTGATGATAAAGAGGAGCCAGATCGATTTGGGGAGTCAAAATAAACCATCTTTGATACTGGAGAAATGTGCAATGATGTATAATATCAGTGAAATATAAAGAAAGTGATAAAGTATAGAGAAAGAATAGTTATCTATGAAGTGTTCCAAATAATAGAAATAAAAACAGAGAAAGCAGGTGAAAATAGGAGTCTTTCATTATTTAATTCAAAAGGTTACGGATATTAAGCAAATCATTTATTCGGAAACACCTCATGGAGAAGTTGATGATGCCTAGATACTTAAAGATAAGCTGGAACAATGAAATGTTGGTTTTGGTAACTTATATTTTTCCAAACAAATATTCAGTAAAGCCAATTTAGCTAATTTGGTAAATTGGAAATAGATCCATTTAGATCGTAGAGGTATAGGTACAGATAATAGGCTTAACTATTTAATCATCTTCCAGACAAAGATGACACGTTGGACATTTCAACAATCCAAAACTTGTAGACAGCTTCTTGTTGTAATCCATTAATTTGTTGTTGAAACACTAGATTGATAAAAGACGTGAAATGAACCAGTTCTAGTAAATGTTGCTGGAACTCTAAGACTTTGGCTTAATAGGAGGTACTAATTTGATTCTATAAACATATAGCAGGCTCTGATGGTACTACAAATAGAATAGACTATTTGCTACCAACTTTAACTCTTATCCGATCCTCTTGGGTTTCTGAAAAGTTAATTTTCTCCGGTCTCTTAATGATTAAATCAATAATCCAAATTTCTTCTTGAAATACAGTGGTCTAGGTCCATAAAAAGATTGACATTTCTGTCCTAGATCTGCATCCTGCAAATTTATATTGAAACTTGATAATATCGTTAGATATCCACTTTTTCTGATTTAATTTGTGCTGGTCCTCCGCCTCTGTTGAATCTAGCAGGCTATCAAACACGGTGTAACAAACGCTAATCGAGATCTGAACGTTACGTTTTCAGTTAACTACCTACGGACCAATAGGAATTCTCCACTTTTACAATCACATATTCAACTTGGGTGGTCTGCATTTTGTTTTACTTGCTCTACGGCTCGCTTTGCTTTATAGCGGCCGGCCTGGTTGCCGAATTAAGCTGGACGTGGACGCGCTATCTCTTACTAATCACCTCATCTTGCTCCCTTTTACATATAATTATGCTATATCGGGTTTCGACCAATGGATTCGGTGCAACCACTGTATTACAGGACCGGGATTCGGAGAAAAAAAACTTTATTGGTACCTATTTTTTCAATGTTTGTAACGTCTCGATTTGAAGACATTTAAAATACATCAAGCGATACACGGTTTACTTGAACAGAGGCAATTCCTCTTAATAAGAAATTTTAACCATTTTTTGCTCGATAAAAGTTTTCCCTGTACACCATTAGAGCTATTTTTGCTTTGTATATAATCTCCTTTTCGTATTTGTTCCACATGAGTTTACTGTCTAAAGTCAAACCTAGATACTTGACTTCTTGACTCCATTCAACTTGACTCCCAACAAGTTTAATGCTTTTGATGTAGAGTTTCCTTTTCTTAGTGAAGGCTATTAATATGGTTTTGGAGGAGATGATGTTAACTTCCACTTAATTACACCTGCTATTTGTATAGTACAGACCCTTTTCTACGATGTCACAAAGGGAAGGATATGTCGAGATCAGTCAAACCACACAGAAGGTCGTCATTCGTCAGGCTCCACATTCATGTGGATGCTCCTCCTCCCCGTGGACATCCTCTGGTTGTACAGATGGAAACAATGTCTTTGGTCGTCTTCGTCTCTGCTACTCTAGTGATGTTGTACTGTTGTACTGTTGTACTGTCTATACCTCTTTTATTTAATGCTGTTTTGACAGCCTCAGTTTTGTGAAAAGCTCCTTCTATATCCCAGAATCTGCATACTACGGTTTTTTGGTTGTCTAGAGCACCTCAGATATCCTCCGTAAGCTGTACTATACTATCCGGAGTGAAGAGCCTATAACATCTGTATAGTCAATGTTGCCTAGACGAACAAAGACAAGCAATTTTCCGACCGGCTCAGTCAGCTGAAACAAATTTCAGCCTTCAGCTTTGTCTTTCTAAGATTGAAACTTCATGCTATTGACTTTTTCAGCCTTTTCAACTGTATTGGGAGTAAATAGAGTGCATGGAATTGGAAGGAAATGTGTAGGAGTAGCAGAGTTAGGTACGTAGAGACCCAGTATTAGATTATTGCAGTGGGAACAGATTTATGAGTTCGTTGATTAGTTTGGCACCAAGAGTCAGAGGCACCTCAGCCTTTAGGGTCTATGTATCCTTGGTTGTTCAGTGTTTTCACTAGGTCTGTTTTGGGAAGATCCTTCATTTCCATGTACTTCCTTGGGGTACAGTCAATTTCCTTATCTAGCCCCTGCTGTGGTTAAATATTTAGTTGGTTAGAGAGTCTGGTGATTTTTTGTATTCCAAGATGTATAAACACGTGCAGCAGTTTTTGACATTCCAAATACTGATTCAGAACCAGTTGTGCAGTTTCAAACCCTTGTATTTTGGATGAAAATCAACATTTTACTTCGAAATTCTTGCCACGTATCATTCTTATATAACTTTTCCTACTATTAGAATCGGGTTTTTTCTTTTGCTATTTCCAGTTACTCACTTCAATGATATAAATTTGTTGTAATTGTTTGTTTATAAAAACCGATTGCTTTCGTAAAATCGATTAAAGTACCATAAGTTATTTATGACAGTATTTATGAGTCGACTAAATGCCCATTACAGAACTAGTCACGTATGTACCTACGCATATTAATTTAAAACTTAAAAAAAATAAACAAGCACTTAATAATATTATGTAGCTTTAATGAACAGAACACCTACATAGTTTTTGCATGAGGTTATTGAGATAACAGTAAATAATTCTTGAAGGTATTTACTATTTATGTTTATATCAAATGTTTATCAACGATGTAGCAAATTGATAGAAAATTATTATTACAATAATTGTGTTAGCTAGGAAAATGTGAGTTGTTAGATACGTTGAATAGTCTTGACCTTTAATAGCTGTTGGTCTCCAGATAACCCAAACTGTTGAGAATAATGTTTATATTGGAACCAAAAAGATAAGGAAGTACCAAACAATTTTTGAATGCACTTGACCTTATTTAAATAGATGACAACGTAAACTAACCAATTTTAACCCAAACCGTCTGAAAAGAGACACATTGGGTTGATAAAATTCGTGGTAATAGTATATTATACACTAAGGTGGTGAAGACTATTATTATTGACCGAGCACCAAGATTATTTCGCGAAAGGCTTTGCCCTAAGCCAGGGGTGTCAAAGATACGGCCCGTGGGCCACAACCGGCCCTCAAGACATTCGAATCCGGCCCGCTTTGCTGGGGTCAACCAATCACATCCGATGAACATCTTCAAGCTATTCTGAAAATTAGAACATCTGATTTGACACCAAATATCGACGACACAATGAAACTTTTTTTAAGCCAGCCCCCCAAGCATGCTTCGGAGAAAAAATGGCATTCATGTAAATTGAGTTTGACACCCCTGCCCTAGGCGGAATAAGGTGCGAGTTTTGAAAATGTCTTCAACACTATGGTGTATATGCAATTTTCTCCACTACTAGCCAAATATAAGACAAAAATTAAAAATAATTCACAAACGCACCTAATTTTAATAAATGGTGGCCCAAATGGACTATTGTGAGTTCAAATTTTCTGAAAATAGGGAACATTGGGGTCAAAAAGATCCAAAAATGGAAGACCAAGAAAGGAACTGGAAAGGAAGGTGATTAGAAATTGAATTCGAAGATTAGGAAAAAAAATTAAGGTAAGGTTACCTTTAATTTATAGTAGATACAAAAAAGAAAAGCAAATATAGGAAATGGAAAAAGGTAAAAATATTACAGTATTACAGTACATGGATATAGAACGATAATAGTTATTTACGTAACTAGTTATGGAAAGAGCGATAGTGAATACTGCAAATTACGCAAGTTAAACAATGTCGCTCTCTTCATAACGTGTTTACGTATAACGTTTCATCTAATTCCGCGCTTTTATAATATTTAATAAAATTTTCAATTACAATGGTAATATTAAAGTGGATTCAAATGGTGTTACAAGTATTGATACTATGAAGTATTCACCCAGAAAATTGACTTACTTTAAATAACCGCGTCCTTAATAATGTTGTTTCTAATGTTTAAAAATCTTAAAATACTATTGTTTTGACAGTACCGTCAGGAGCTAATTCATAAATTATTCTTTGAAACCCAAAAAGTTACGTAAAGTTTTTACATAACTATACTTACTGATATACGAAGGTTATGAAAAATATGACGTTACCTAACGTCAAGGAGTGACTTAAAGTGTCACATTTGATAGCGGAATTAGATAAAATTTACTAACAGATATAACATAACATAACGGTAAAACTATGGAATGAAAAAATTATTTACCGCAATTTATGTATACAGTTTAATTTTTTATAATTAACTTTAAATTTATAGTGATAAAAGTAGAGAAGAGAAAATAATGTACCAATAATAAACTCCCAACATAAATACCTTTTTTGTGGTTGAGGCAAATTGAAAGTCAATTTTCAATTTATAAAATTCAATTCCAATTAATATCATTCAAGTCCCGCTAATTTACAAATAGAAAATCTCACTTACAATAATAGATATTGTGAATAACCCATCAATAGATGAATTAAATATTAACCTCAAAATACACTTAATAAATAGGTACCTTAGATGAACAAGAAAGATTTTTTTTTGCCTTGGGCGCTGGTTACCCTTTTAGCCTCGAAAATTTTGAAACAAACTTTAAAATCAAGGAATATGAAATAAACTACTCTAAAAAAACCCGACGTGACAAAATTATTTTGTTATATTGGTCAGATTGTCGTAAAAAAAGAGTTCACGATAGCTAGAATCTTGGTCAAAAAGTTCTATTTACAAAATATTATTCATCAAATTGAGTTAAAAGTTGCTGGTTATACCTACTGTTGAGAAGGGAGAATATATTATTATAGAGAAAACGAAGTCCGTGTATACAAATTTGTTCTAAAAATAAGAGGGCGCTAGTGTTGTATTCGTACCAAACATCTAACAGCAGTACAACAAAAGCCAGCCATAAGCATAAAGTTAAGACAGTACGTAAATAAGCGTAAGTACCCTAATCTTAATTTCAGATCACCAACTCAGAATTCCTTCCTGTCCCCAAAAACCGGCAAGAAAGCTAGTAAGTAAGGACAGCTTTAGCAAGTGGATCCACTCTCTAAGGTAATCTTCAGTCGTAATAAGTTGGCTAAGGAAGTACTTTAAGAGGCAGCGACATACACACACTCCCCACGAGCGACGAAAAACTAAGAAGATACCGAGTGAAAGGTGACTATCACCAACCTCGTGAAAACAGAAGAACGCCAGAACTTTTCCATAAACCAAGGAAAGAAGATAGACTAGCCCAGCAGATCGGACTGAGGCCTCATCGTGAGAGATGAGGGGTGGAGGAATGTTCTTTACGGGATGCACTGCTCCTAGAGGAAGGGACGGGTTTGATAGAGGTGTGTGTGTGAACAGAGTTTGAGTTCATGATGTTTTATTGGTTGGCTAGCTCCTTCCTTTGACAGCTAGTGGTTCGCGTGTGGAGTTAGGAAATATAAATGAAACTTTTATTGTTAAAAACTCTTCAAAATATCTAAAATTGTGTTGGTCGTAAAATAATTGGTTCTTTTATTTGCTGGAAAATATATTTATGTTTTCACGTGATAGGAAATACGAATCTAGGTATATTGTCTTGCCAAAAATCCTTCTTGTCAGACTGTTATTTTGGAAGACATTTGAAGATACACTACAGTTATAATGTTATATGTAGAGCCCACCCTATGTGTTGCTTATTAAGTGAGAATTTTATGTTTAAAGTTTTCAGAATCTGGTTCCCTACTTAGTGAAATATTTACTAGAATTAGAATGTTTGGAGAAAATGTGCAACCTCGAAGGTACTAAATTTAAAAGTCTCCGGAAAATTTCAATCTTATCCTAATAAGTTTTCTTTCCTACGCTATGTATCTTGTATGTATGTATTTTGGGCTGACATTCACTGAGATCTAAAAGATCTATTGTGCCCCCTTACTTCTACTCAGTTTCTGAGGAGAGTCTCAGAAACTAGTAGTTCCTTTAGTCCTATTTCCGGGAGGAATTTATCATGTATCTTTGAATATTTTTATTTTCTCAAAGTTTTAACTATACACAGACTTTGCCTATTTTTAATTTTCAAAAATTTATATATGTCGCCCATGTTTTTCTATTTGACTACTGTTTTTTACATTCATTCATTCTCACGTTTGGGTTGGGCTCACCAGCCCAGGCACTTGAACTGAATCTTTGTACCATTACCCATGTCTACCAACTTCCATTCCTGAAGCTTCTTGTCTTCTATATAGGCCACCAGTTTAACTAGAGAGATCTTCAGTAGTTGGGATGGTTGTATAATTTCCACTCCAAGATGCTTCCGTCTGAGTTCACATTTTCTGCACATAGGTTCACTAACTTTGCCCATCCTATGCAAATGCTTCCTCGGTAACTGTCTTCAAATTTCTCTTACGCAGTTTCAGCAACCTGGACGAGAGTTCCTTGTCTAACTTATTCAGTAGACTCTTAGTATGGAGGTGTCCTTGTCTATTTGAGTTTATGTTCCTTAACTAGCCAGTTCCCGATTTCCCCTCTTATGTAATACTTTGTGATTCCACAAAACGGCTCCGGATCTGTGAAGGCTCGTCTAGAGCCTTTTTCAGCTAGCTGGTGTGCCATTTTATTCCCTGCAATCCCCTCCTGTGCCGACACTCATATTAGAGACACTTTGTTGTCTCTTGCCAGCATGTTAAGGGTATATTCACAGTTTTTCACCAGCTTACACCTAGTTGTTGGATTGCTGATAGCAAAGCAGAGCTTGACTATTGTCAAATCAGTCAAATTAAGAAAATGCTTTTTTCTGTACACAGTTTCTCTTTATGTAGTCTTTATGTTTGTAAGTAGCTGTTCTTTTATATTATACTTCATTGTTTATAGCGGGCAAAAAAATAATAAAAACGGATCAAAACAAGCGAAGTTGTTTACACGGAATATATGTCAATGTTATACAATCCTGGTAATAATTTTAACTACCTACCACGAACATAAAAGCTAAATAAATTAACCAAACTATGCACCTGTCTTTTATGAACCTGACACAAGTCACAAATCATGATTGATTTTCAACAAGGTGCTTCAAAATATTAATCACGAAATACACGTTGGAAGCATCACACATCTGAATAACATAAATTTATCTTTATAACAGTCAACTAAAGTCTTTTGATGTTAAAAAGATGATCAATTTACGAATTTGATGGGGTATACAATGAACAATTTTTTCTTCACTCTGGATTTTTTTTTCAATCAGTCAAATGGGTAGTCTTATTAAGTCAGGTGTCTTTATATCGGTTTCGGACAGACTAGTTCTTCATCAGAAGAGGTTTTTGAATGAGCAGGAGCGGAGCAGCAGCAAAAAATGAAAGAGTTTTTTGTGAAACGAAACTGTAATAGCTTGAAATAAATTCAGTATGTAAAACAAAAAAAAATCAAGAATTTGATTTCCACTAACTAATGGATGAATCTCCAGTCAAGCAACTGGGAAAGTGTCTTATCAGAAAAAGGTAGACGCCGTTCAGTGGTAAGATTCGCAAGCTGAGTAGCAACAATTCAAATAAAGTTCCTCAATGATTAATAGAATCTGATGGCACATGTAAGTCTGCTCTGGCTACATTCTTAATGGGCTTAATCGATATTTATCAATATATTTTATGCAAGAGGTAAATTTGAAATATTCTTCAAAATGCTCTTTACGCATGATTCAACCTTTTTATGTGTGTATCCGCGGCTTCTCGAGAATCGAGGATGATCCACTAACGATGCGAATAGAAAAAAATTGCAGATGAACCAGAAAAGAGAGGAACTGAAACTGTTTGTAATATTGGAAACAATAGGAAAGCCGGAAAGAAGATCTGTTCATTGGAAACATCTATAGTAGGGCTAAGACAATCAAAGATTCTACAACCATACAAGATCAAGTAAATGCCTAAACAAGATTAAAACTGCTCTAAGAGCTTTGACAGGATACTGTCGCCTAAATGGGAACCTCCAAAAGCAGGAAGGATGTAGATTCTGTGATCTGGAATTCAGAATTCTAGGGTACAACACTTAGGAGTCTACTGGATGGAAGAGTGACACTTGCCGAAACTGAGGCCTGTGAATATACCAAAATTCCTTCAGGAAATAGGTTTAAAGGAGCTACTGGTCTATGAGACTTACCTCAGGACCTGAGTAGGGAAGATATTTCAGGTTAGCTGCGCCCTCCTCTTCATGTTGTACACTGTACGGCCTTGATGATAGCAACTACCCCGTCCAAAGAATCATCACAATCGGGAAAAGGTTTGTAAGGTTTTTTCTACTCCTTTACCATAAGTTGTTAATTAAATGCCAATTTTCAGTTTCATAATGATATTCATTATAACTCTGGTTTTCATTATAAATCTGAAAAATTGGCCAAAGGAAATCTAGATTTCCAAATACCCATGTAGGCAGACCCAATATTTTCTGTAGAATGTTTGACAGTTTTTAAGAGATTCGTGTGTTTTATGATCTTTTGCGTTAGTTTTTAAAAGAAATGTCGAGCACCAGACCAAAAATTCTCAATGACCAAGGTAAATACGTATTTAGACTTAATTTTTGTTTACAAAAATGTATTACTAATTTTGCATAACATACATACCTATGTTGTTTTCGATCTGTACATGCCGGGTTCGAGTGCCGGATAATGCATTTTTTTAAATTTGTTTTTAAATCAAATTTCTTCGTAGAAAAAATAGTGTATGCAACTCTCATATGTAATGGTTAACAATACACTCGCATAAACCATACGAAACTCGGCTTTGGCTCGTTTCGTATCCCGGTTAATGCTTGTGTATTAATAACCATCATTACATGATCGTTGCATAATATACTATTTTCGTTAACTGTACACACAAATAAATATCAACTTTACGTATAAACAAAGATAACGAATGTTCTACAAACATATTTTAACGCACGCAATATATATTTTATATAGTTATCATGGTAGTAAAGTAATTCATAATTCCCTAATCATATGTTTTCGTGTATTCTGTAGTTCGCCTAATTTAGGTGATTAGATATTCCTTAAAACCATTGTTTTGTTATGTATTGTGGTCGTAACAGGGCCTCCCGAACAACCCAATTTACGACGTAGGGTGTTCTTTACCGACCTATCTACAAAAACTTAATGGCTTATTTATTCAAATCATCGTGAACGATTCAAAATGGCTGAATAGAAAACCGCAGGTAACCTCTGTAGACACAAACTGCTATATATAAGGTATATGATATACAGTCATTAAAGAGGGAGAATGCGCTGTCAAATATAAAATATAGATATTTTCAGTAAACTTTTGCCGTGAAAAATATATTCGAATATAAATGTAAACACGAATGGGTTCATTGATTTGATAGGTCATTGTTAAACTTTGTAACAACTAAACTGAATAAACGGGTGTGAATATTAGCATGGAAAAAGATGATTGTGATAAGAGAATTAAACATCTAAAGATTAAAAAAGTGGCAAAACGAAGCAATAGATATTTATTGGGAAAAACTAATTTGAAAAAATGACAGAAAAGAAGCAGAAGAATCTACTGATTGGGAAGTATGGTAAGAAAACTCCCAATGATGGAAGGAGTGGCAGAAATTCACAATAAATAATTGTGGGAATGAGAGAAAATAATGAATCTTATACCAGTGTCGAAAGAAAAAGTCGTGAGATGCAGAAAAAACTACGAATAAAGGAATAAAGAAAAGAAAGGAAAAACTTAAAATGAAAGGAGTGCTTAGCGGGAGGTAACAATAAATATTGACCGATATAGAAACATGGCGAAAGAAAGAGAAAGGTCGCTGAAGGAAATTTTCCACAAATAATGAAGATGAAAGTGGTTAGGAGCAGAATAAACTACGTATGAAGAATGAAGGAAGGAACATCTTTCAAAGATGGATTAGATTAGATTAAAATTGGAGTGGCTCTTCGTCCTATTCCACTGCGACCTTTGCAGATCTATTGCTTTATTCTTTTTATTAGACTTATTAGCCTGGATACCGCCTCCCTTGCGTAGCTCTCTGCCCTCGGTTTTTCTTCTCCGAGTAGGTGAAACCGAACTCTTGCTAAGCCTTCCCACTCTCAGAGTATCTGCTCCGTGGTTTCGTCTTCTTCCTGGCAGAGCCTGCACAGGCTGTCATCTGCTAGGCCAATTGGGTGCATATGTTCCCTCAGCCTACAATATCCGGTCAGCATTCCCACCATCATCCTTGTCGTTTCTCGACTTTGCCATAGTAGGTCGTGGGACCGTTTGGCCGAAGGGCTTTTAAGGAATAATTTAGCGTGCCTTTGTCCTGATGGGGTTTTATACCACCAGCGCAACGCCTGGTTGTTTATCCACTTGTGGATGCTCCACAGGAATGTTCTGCTAGCTGCTAAAGTTTGTGAAAAAGAAAGAATTGAAAAAATCGAAATTGTAATTTATTTGGGAGACTATTAAATTGTTGCTGCTGTGGAATGCCTGCCTAGATGACTTTCAATGCGTTTTGGGTGATTAGTGTATTGTTTAATTGCCTGGATATTTCAGTCCAAACATGCCTTTATATCTGGTGAGCAAGGTGGCCACTCCATCCTAGTAAACCCATGAAACTCTACTCGGTCTTTCACAAGTCTTGATCGGTAAAAACAACCCAAGTAACATATTTCATTTGCCAAGCAAATAATGCAAGATCGAAGCAAATAATTCAGAAAAAATGCTCAAGTTTAGCATATTCTTAGCATTATTTTATAGAATTATTTCAGCATT
>CAJUYI010001767.1:0-36034 GCA_910591695.1 Galerucella pusilla
GGAAACTTTAGGCACTACTTTATCTTAAAGTACGATTATGGGACCACCTTTTCAACTTTAAGCCAACATTAATATTTAAAGGCACTACAAGTTGATTATGAAACTGGGCCTAAATTTTAAATTTTGATCTTTAAATAACGCGTATTTTTTAGATTGACAAGGTTATAGTATATTAAGTATCAAGAACGGTAAGGGTTGTTTACCGGTCGACAGCAATGTTTGAAACCGCTGGAAACCGGTATTACCCTTAACGTTCGAGATGCTTATACCATTTTTTGCTCGATCGTATTGAAATAAGCTTCGAATAAAATAATTTAAATATCTTCGGAATGAACGAAATGTCAAAAGTGACATTTATACTTCTCGATTAGTTTAAAATATAGTTAGCATTTTGGTGAAATTGTTTTTATGCTATTTATTACTTTTTATATTTATATCGATTCTGTTCATTGAAAAGATATAAATCCTTTTGTGTAATGCATGAAGTAATATATTATTTAGGATCACTCAAATTTACTTACCGACGTCTGAACGGTAAGTATATCACTTACTGACGTGTTAGCCTTAGAAACCAGTAAACACAACCTACCGTCCTGACAACCGATGCTGTAAATAAACAAAAAAGATCGATCGCGCAAAAAAACAGTAAAAAGAGAAGCAGGATACCTTTATTAAAAAAATTTATAAATGTGAAATACTGAGTTTGGAGTTCAGTTTATGTGTTAAATTTAATCTATTGTCTTTCAAATCTTTAAATATACATTTGAGAGTAAAATATATACGGACTCTGATATAGAGGTTTGCATAATATTTGAAAGGAAATTGATTATGTGGACGATGAAAAGAAAATTTAATAAATTCGTTCAAAAGGAACTGACCCCCCTCTGGTTAGCTATAGAATTGAATTTTTGTTCTTTCTTGCTTAATGTACTTGTTTATATAATATCCTTATTATAAAAATAAATCCGTAATTTTGTATTAGCAAATATTACAAAATTTTTTGTGTTTAAGCTTTACTATTAAAGAGAAAAATATTAATATGATTTTTTGCTCATTTCAACAATTAATTAATTGAAAAAAATCTATACAACATAAATATAAAACACGAACAACCAATAAACATCGTTCTAAAATAACATCGCTCGACGGGCGACGTCCCGTATACTATGACAACTTAAATGCAAGTAAGGACGTAGCGACGTACTGTACCATCCAAGTCACCAGCGGTATCGGTGCTTTACGCGATAAATTCGAACGAGTGAAACATCTTATATTTTTATTCTGTAATCTTTGACCATACCGTGATAATGGTATGGTATCTTCAGTTCTACAGCTCCAAAATTTCGTAGTCACTCTATCTTAATTTCCAGTCAAACGTCAGAGTTTCTATAACATGTTCTCAAATATAGACAAATTTTTAATGAACCTTTCTTGACTTCTTGTGTGTCTCTTACCAGTTGGTTACAATATTTTTTAAACTCTACTAAGTTTGGGCCAAATAAAATATTGATCTACTTACAAATATTTCTTATCGATGTCAATAAAATAATCTCCCTTATAATATTACCCCAGTGTACATTTAGTTTGTAAAATTTGTTTTGATTTTTTACTAGACCATTATTGACTGATGAATTTTTACTATTTTAATTTTTTTAGGGTTCTGAAGGACAAGGAAGTCAGGGATGTCCGTTCTGTAGGGCCGAAATCAAAGGAACAGAACAAATAGTTGTGGATCCGTTTGATCCAAAGAAGTCTCACCAGAGACCCAAAACGACCAATGCAATGGGCAATCATTTTGTCAACACCCTTGATGATGACGATCTGGAGTTAGAGGTAGCGATTGACAAGTCTAGCACAAATGATTATGCTGAATAGTTATTTTTTTTTTTTTTCATTTGAAACAGGAAATTGTTTCAAGATTTAGAGGCCAATTGGTATTTAATTAGTTTTAGTCACATTTAAAAACCCTTCTTCCAGTGTAAGAGTGGTTTATTACTATATGACAGTATTTCGAGAACATAATTTTATTTTAATTTTTTATACAGAAATAAAATTGGAGAAAAAAATAGATCGTAACATATCAACTACTCCTTATCTATCAAAGCAACTTTCTTCATATAGACAGTTGGTATAAATACAAATGAAATGTATCTAATTATGATTTTAATTTAAAGTGGTTTTGCTATAAAATTTTCCAAAAATTACGTTCTGTTGTACAAATTCAACACATATTTTGACTGCTCGTAAAAATATGAACATTACGTTTCTTTTAAATTAGCAATGATACAGGTCATCAACTTCTAGTTTCAATAATTTTTAAAATAAAAAATTTAATCCGATTCTGGATTTTACGTAAACCTCTATTTAGCTCGCTGATATTCTGTAATATTTATTTAATTACTTTAAAATAAATTCTCCTTATTTAGCAATAGAATTAAAAATGTTTCAAGAACATATTAATATCTTACGTAAGGTACACAAATCTTATCAATCTTATTTGTGTTGGGATTTAAAAATACATAAACAGTCGTTCGTAGTATTAAATGAATTAAAAATATCTGGTTCCAATGTGGATTGTTAAAAACAACTAACGTAACTTATCAGTTAGATTCAGATAGATAATCCAATTTGTAAAATACCGGGTCTCCCATTGTATTTCTCGGAGCTTTTAGCGTTTTTAGCTTTTAAATCAATGAAAATATATTCATACGGTTTTCATTGAAATAACCACAACGTCAAAAGTCTTGGACCCCCACATAGTTTTGTTTAAGAAATATTTTGAAAAAGAAAATATATTTAAAATAGTATATTGTTTTCTGAATTTATTTTTTGTGAAAGGAGTATTTTCCACAAACTGGGATACTTAGAAAATTAAAAACAAACTAATGTGTGAATTTGTTGACAAAATGTATTGAATCAAAAAAAGTCATGAAACATGTTGTATACTGACTAATAGTCGGTATGTCCTCCTCGACGTTGCAATAACATATTGACACGTCTGTGTATTGAAATAATCAAGCGGTTGATAGTGTCTTGTGGAATATTGTTCCATTCCTCTACCGCCGCTACAACTAACTCATCTGCAGTCTGGGGTGGGTTGATTCGATTGTGAATGGCTCTAGCAATGTAATCCCACATGTTCTCAATAGGATTCATATCAGGCGAGTTGGCTGGCCAATTCAATCTATTGATATGTCCTGCTTCAAGTGAATCCTGAACCCTTCTTGCGCGATGTGGTCGGGCGTTGTCGTCCATAAACACAAAATTTTCGCCTAATTCGTTTCGTATGGGATAGATAATGGGTGTAATAACTTGATCGACGTAAATTTGGCTGGTCATATTCTGTGGAATTCGAATTAATGCGGTACGGCGGTTAAACATTATCCCCCCCCCCAAAACATTACGGTACCCCCTTGGTAGGGAGCAACTTCGCGGACGAAATTAAGTCGCTGTTGACGACCTGGTTCTCTCCATACTCTTTGCCGATTGTCATCACTCACCAGTCCAATTCTGGTTTCGTCTGTAAATAACACCCACCTCCACTGTTGCAAAAGCCAATCCCTGTGCTCTCGCGCCCACTGAAGACGTGCTGCACGATGTCGTGGAAGTAGAGTGGGGACCCTTAATGGTCTTCTAGCACGTTAATTTGTATTATGCTTATGCAGTCGTCTTCGAATTGTAGGTGTCGATATAACACGGCGAAAGGTACCCTGAAAATGACTCCGAAGAGCTGAAGCTAAGCGGTGTCTGCGGGAATATTGCACCAAATAACGATCCTCCCTTTCGCTAGACACTCGAGGACGTCCACTACGTGGTCTGTTTTCCACTGTATCAAATTCTTGATATCTGTGTACTATTCGCACAACAGATGATCTAGGAATGCCCAAGATTTCTGATATTTCATGTTTAGAGTGTCGTGCATCATGTAAAGCAGTAATTCTTGCTCGAATAAACTGAGAAATTTCACGTCCTGGCATTATAATCCACAAAAATGAAAAGAAATAATACACTAGTCACTTGGCTGAATATGCTATCACTGCCAATATTTCTAAAAACATTGATAATAAAGTAAGGATTAGTTATCGACATCTTTTTATTGCCTTTTTTGTTTCTTAAATACATCTAATTTTTTACCACAGTAAGAAAAATAACTGGGTTTAATTAAATCATTTGATATACAGGGGGTCCAAGACTTTTGACGTTGTGTGTACCTCACAATAATACAATATTTGTTAGCACCAATTAAATTTTTTTCTCACTCCCTGTTAACCTAAAAGTTGAATGTTGGCGTTACGAACAGCTGTGGTTACGAACTGTCGATGATACGAATTGACGTAGTTACGAATTGTCCGGGTTACGAACTGTAGCATTACGATATGTCTCATCGCAGATATTTAATATCAGATATATATGTAAATAAAATGAAAATTTGTTAAAAATAATACAAATTTTCTAAGTTCTCTAAATCTTGACACTTTCCAAATTTAACAATGTATGTCTGTTTCTCCTGTCCGTTTGGCTGTGCTTATCACATTCTTCCTTTATTTTTTAAAATGTGCTTGTCCCTATATGGCTTATGTTTGTGTCAATGTGTTTACTGCCTGCAGTTACACTGTTTTTTTTTATTTGTTAACAATGAATGGTGGACTAACTAAAAAAGTTGAAAAACATAATTTAATAAAACTAATAAGAAATTGGAGGTACTTAACTAATTGAGATGTGAAAATTAATATTTGGTCCATATTTTTGCTAGAGTACAGAATGAATATTTTTATAGAATATTACTTTATACCAGAGCCTCAGTATTTAAATAATAACAAAATGAACAGTTATTAATAAGCCAAAGTTGAATTCATTCTTCCTCTGATATCTAATTAATTTAATGGGCAATCTATAACACTTTCAGTACATTTCATTGCTAATATGTGATATGATAATCAACTCGTCAAAAATATGCGTTTCATTACCTACAATATCCTTGTGCCCAAAGTGTAGGAAAGTATGCAAAGTATCCATTATATGGTTTGGCAAACAGTCCAAGACCAGTCTGGATTTGATCTGGAGACATTCTGAGGACCTCACTATGGAGAGTATATGAATATTTTTTTTACCAAAAACTTGTAATAATTGGTAATCACAAATTGACTTGAGTGTGAAACTTTTCGTCTAATCATCTCACAGCTAATCAATGGAATTGATTTAAGCTATCGTAATATGGCTTGATTTATGTATACAGAATATAGTCGAATAGTGTCGAGTGTCTCTTATAGCAAAATTTGCTCTCCCTGACTCGTCTACCCATTCATCTACGCCCAATGAACGAAATGTGGTGAAGCATATCCGAAATAATCGTTAATATTTTGATTTGGTAGAATAAATGTGTTAATACAAGCAAAATTGAACGGAATAAAAACATATTATGTTTATAGAATGTATAAAGAATGGTCAGTTACGATCTGAAATATCTTCCAACATTCCAAAATCGATTTTCTGATGCGAAAAAGTAAAATAAAATTCCAATTTATTTGAAGTATTTTTGTCTTAATAAGATACTGTATATTTTTTCATTCTTTACTCTATAATATGCATGCATATTGATTTATTTATGCACAATTTCATTTTTAAGTAGGAACATTATTTTACCATTAATGTCAGTTATTTCAAAGATTGATAAGGAAATTCGATTGAAAATGTTTTAGAATATTTGCCCTGTTCACAATGCTTATTATTTTGAGAGAACTGAACTTGGCAATTTCGAAAATATCTAGGATTTTTATGCTAGTACCAAATAAAAACTTCTCCAGCTTTATTTTTCTCCGATTTTAATTAATTTACATTAGAGGGGTCATTTTATTTTATTTTAAATATTTAAAAGCATTACAAGATATACTTTTATCACTCTGGGAAATTATGAAACTGAATAGATTGCTTTAACTTGACTAAACTTGACAAAAGAATAAACAAAGACCACTACTACTCAATATACTATGGCGTGAATTTCCGCTCAAAAAATGCTTTTAACTCCTTTTTGTTTCTATATTAAATGTTTTTAAAAAGTTATATTTCAGGTGTGGACACACATTATAATAACAATAATAGAGCTTCAGCTAATATTTGGAGCCTAATAGTGTGTGTTATCAACTATCATTCTTGAAGTAAATTTTTTGTACAAACACATACATTAAACTGAAATGTCGATATTTGGAGGGTTCAGGAGCCAATCAGTGTAAGTCAAATTTTTATTCTTAATGACTCACCTATTGTAGCCTGTTCGTTATTCTTCAATCTTTCGGCTGACAATACAAGTAAGTCATTATTCTAATCTTCTTACCATAGCTCCTAATGAAAAGTTTATTTTGAACCGATATAAAAAGTGGTTATTTTCATTTACAACAATTTGGAAATATCCAATTATATCATTTAACCCAGTTCATGACTTACACTGATTGGCTTCTGAACCCTCCGTTTGAAAGATCTCTCAATAGAATTCTAAAAGATTATTATGATTTTTTAATATTGCAAAGTAATATCGTTGTGTACAGGGATCAGTTTAATTTTCCTTATTTTATTGGTATTTAGTTTTACATGTACGTACATGTTTAACGTAAAGACATCAACAATAAGGTGCAACTGTAGTGGAACAGTGAAGGTGAGGATAAGATGCGCAGGTAGCGACATCACACGATGTACGTGATTGTAATTATCGAAAAATAAAGTGAAAGGATTTTCCCGCCACTCGTGTAGTTGCTTTTGATGTATCCCATAGAAAAATAGTGTTTTCCAATGTTATTTATTATTGGTTAGTTGCAATAATCAACACCACCACTCATTTGGTTATTTTTTTTTTCTAAATTACTAGATTAGGTCGAAATTTTATCGGAACTAAAACATGAATATGCTGGTATGCCCTTTCTTGACTTGGCGCGATTTCTTCTATTTATACAGTGTGTCGCATTTAAGATGAAGACACTCCCATATTTTCGCTGTTTGAAGAATTACAGATTCGGATTTTTGTAGAGTCATACAGGTTGATGGGCCACATTTCTTGAAATAGTCAACTGAAATCTGAACTTTAAACTCAACCTACTACGATTTCACAAACAGGACCGCTTCTCGATATTTTGCTTCGCTTTAGAGATATCGAAAAATATTATTGAAAAAGGTTGTTCAGAATATTATGTTAACCCCACATACCAAATTTTATCACAAAATTCGCATTTTTAATATTCTCATTTTTTACTAATTATTATTTATTTTGATAATTATTGTGCCGTGGAAATTAAAATCTTGACACGGTGTCATGTATTTAAATATTTTGGTAAAGTAAACAGCACTTTCAAAGGAATATTGATCAAATTAAACAATATCTTGTAATAATAAATGTGGGCGGGCAAAAAAATTGAAAATACGAATTTTTTGATGAATTTCGGTATGTGGGGTTGAAATTATATTCGGAACAACTTTTTAGAATATATTTTTTCGATATTTTTTACGCGAAGCAAAATATCGAAAAGTGACCCCGTCTATGAAATCGTAGTAGGCTGAGATTAAAGTTCAGATTTCAATTGATTAACTTAAAAGATGTGGCCCATCAACATGTATGACTCTGCAAAAATTCAAATCTGTAATCTTTCAAAGAACGAAAGTATGGGGGTGTCTTCATCTTAAATGCGACACACTGTATATTATCGCGAAATAATGTATTCTTCCTGCGTTGAACATATGGTATCGTGTTATATTTATGCGGTGAACATTTTTATAGCTGAAAACACATGACTAGAAAGTCAAGAAAACATTGTTGTATTCTGTTTAAAAAAAATTTTATTTAAAATTGCGAAGCGCTTTCAGCTTCATTAAGCCATATAGTATAGTATAGCACTGAAGATGGCTTAATAGCCGAAAGCGCTTTGTAATTTTAAATAAAAAATTTTACACAGAATACAACAATGTTTTCTTGACTTTATATTTATGCCGCATCGACACGAAGCTGAGTGGCTACGGAACATGCAACCCGCGCATATCGTGCTAATCAAGAAAGTCAGAAAAGGGCTGATTTGAAATCAGTATGCACCGTCGGCTAAACAAAGTGTATCATCTTGCGACGGGATGCTGTCGACGTGGTTAAAACTGGCAGAACTATAAAAAAAGTCACCTTATCTTTTTCTCATCATATTCTACATTTAACAACACTGCAGTACAATATACTGGGTGTCTCATTATATTCTGACTGTTTTCAAGAGCTTATATCTCCGAAACGGTTCTAGATAATAAGATGCGGTTTCCACAGTTAGGTTTAAAATTACTGTGAGTTTTGTTGTGACACATTTATATAAATGGCGTACTTCCGGTTTACCCGCTAGAAATGTGGTGTATTTTCAGGATACAGTAGATGTAATTTTTTAAATGGGACACCCTGTATATTAAGCAATTTCTTAAAAGACGCATATTTTTACTTTTTATCGGTACCTTAAAGTTTAAAATCAGTGCACAGAAAGCGAAGTTAGATAACTTTAACTGGGATACTGTAATGATTCAGATATCTTACTAATAAATAATAATCAAGGAGGCGTTAACATGTCACATCACAAAAATATTGCGATCATTGACAGAACCTCACATTGTGTTAGAACCAGTTAGAACAAGATGGTATTTTGAACCAAAATGTTTGCTTTCAACAAGACGGGGCTCCACCCCATTATTCCAACATAGCAAGAGAATCTGTTAACCAACAATTTGGAAATAATTGGATTGGTAGGACTGGTCCAATAGAATGGCCTCCAAATTCCCCAGACCTGACTGTCCCAGATTTTTTTGTATGGGGATTTGTGAAAAGTAGAGTCTACAACCCGGTGCCTGCTACTATTTAGGAATTAAAAAATAACATACGGCAGGTAATGGAAAATATTCCTCTTGAAATGCTGACAGCAGCATTTGACAACATTTGTTTTAGAGTGTCCTGAGCATGTTTCTATTTGTTTTTTACAGTTCACTTGAGCTAATAAAGTTCCAACTTTATATCGAAATCATTACAGTATCCTAGTTAAAGTTATCTAACTTCGGTTTCTGTGCACCGATTTCAAACTTTAAACTACCGTTATAAAGTAAAAATATGCGTCTTTCAATAATTTGCTATATATACAGGGTGTCCCATTTAAAAAATTACATCTACTGTATTCTGAAAAAACGCCACATTTCTAGCGGGTAAACCGGAAGTATGCCATTTATATAAATGTGTCACAACAAAACTCACGGTAATTTTAAACCTAACTGTGGAAACCGCATCTTATTATCTAGAACCGTTTCGAAGATATAAGCTGTTGAAAACAGTCAGAATATGATGAGACACCCTGTATTATACTTATTACTAATTAAAGTACACCAATGAACAATGAAAACTAAATACTGTGCCCTCCAGCACAATACGGCCGTCCTGTCAGGTCTATAATACTAGCTGGTTTTGAGCAATTAGGATGACATATTTTTTAAACTTGTACCCTTGAAAACAACTGTATCACCCAAAGATTTATATGAAATCAACAATCACAATCATTACTTGTTTCAAGAATTGGGTTTACTATCCTTTTAAAAACTAATCATAATACTTGCTTCGAGAATTATTCATTCCACTATTTTTTAAAATTATTTTGCATAATTCAACCATCTGTCATTAGTGTAAAAATCATTACCCTGGCTGCTTTGCTATATTTGTACCTTCACATATTGTTATGCTGCAATTTCGGTAGAATTTTTAAATTATTTTAAGCTACAGTAATATTATTCCGTAGAATAACAATTTTACTTAATTTTATCATGTTAAATGAATAAGTTTTAATATTACCACTTTAGTTCTCTGTATATAATTAATGTATATTTTTTTATTTTAATCTTTATTTTCACAATAGAATAATGTAATATTGCAATATATTTTTAGATATTTATAATACATTTTTATTTAATTATTTCATTGTTTTATTTTTTGTTTTGCTACTAACGTTTTATGGCTTTATATATGTTTGTTTTTGTGTTGTTTTTTGCACATGTCGGTGCTTGTATCATCAATTTGCATTGCTTATAAGCTTTGCATGACTCCACCTACAGAGATACATTTTTTAATATTTATAGCACATTTTTATAACACGTACCTACAATATAAATTCCGTTGTTCTTGTTCAACCGATAGAATGCTGAACAAACCAACCTATTATACAAAAATCAACGATAACATTTTTAGGTAATAACAGGATCAACCGTGCAAAATGCTCCTTATTAATATTAGGGAGTTATTGCTAATTTACAGGCAAAAGTGTATCTCCACCTCTACATTTTTTTTTCTATCCTGGAGCCCAATTCTTAACATCAATCACTAAGGTAACCAACAGTAGTTATTGAAGACAATTATTGAGGAGATACCATGGAGGGCTCCCTTAAATCGTTGATTTATTGACATTAAAATAAATAAAGCCTTCGTGCTTCGTGACGAATCAAATTATTCCAATTTTATGGTTATTTTTCATATCACCAGGTGGGATATAATGTGTAAACTTGTCTAAATGCGGTGGGTCACCAATTAAGAGACTGATTTAAGCAGCTAAACACAAATCAGATTCTTACAGCAAAAATTATCCTGAAGATTTCATGTTTGAAAGGATACGGTGCTTAGAACCATATTAAGTAAAAATGCAGTCTTTCCAAAAATACCTAAAAGCTCAATTAGAGATAATTCCAAGATGTTGCCTGGTGTTTAGGCGAGTGCATTTCGTCAAGATAATCGTGTTAGACCATGGAAAATATTTCAGTTTTTCTAACTCCGAGATGCCAACAACATCAACTTCTTACCGAAAGAAGACAGCTCCCCTAACCTATTTTTCAGTTGAGCATGGAAGAGGAGGAAATAGCCTCACATTAAGCCGTATTCCGTATCTTGTATGTTATTTTTAACGATGGTCCGTTATGTTAAAATAACGATCGTATTTAACTATATTGTTAACTGTTCTGTGATTACCTATCAAGCTTCCTTAACGACATTGTTAAAATTATATGTTAAAAAAGAAATCAGTTTTGATTCTTACGAAGCGAGATGGAACGATACACCTTCAATGAATGTAAAAAGAGATGGATTCGGTCCCGTTAGACCCGTCAGAGTATAACCTTTATATAACATACGATCAAAACACATGACAGAAGCAGAGACATAGGTTGTCTCTGATGGAAGTGCAATTTGTACAATATAACGTGAGGAAAGTTTACATTCAAGTGTACTTAATATAATTATAAATGGAAAAAAAGTACTTCTTCCAAAAACAACAAGGCCACAGTATGAGATGCTGTTGGAATTTTTAGAAAATCATCCTATTGTAATAAGAGGAAAGAACAAACCATGCGAGATTGAAATAATTAGCAATTTGTGGGAATAATTTGCTAATAAAGTTAATATAAAAAACTGGACCATTCAAAAGCAGCCTATTATTTATGTTTGGTTGCAAAAAATTACAAATCACTACGAATATATAGCAAAAACTGATTAGATTTCTGACATTTGTTTCACTTAACGAGATCGTTAAGACATAACAAGCTGTCAAACTGGTCCAGTTATTTTAACAACAGACTTTCTAGAAATAACGATGATAAAATAACGATTCTCGTTGACATAACTATGCGCATGATGATACAGAATTGGTATTTTTAGTCATATCGTTATATTACAGAAATTCACACTTAACGATGGTCGTCAAATAACATAACGTGATACGGAATAGGACCGAATATCTTCGAATGTGAAGCACTGGCCCATAACTCCTAGGTCTAAAGAGCATACGGGAGGAGGACTTCTCTAAGAACGTCCTAATGAAAAGACTGTTGAGCCTGATAAGGACTACTAGTCTCTTCAAGTAAACGGTAGAACCAAGAGCGCAAAAAACATAAAGGCGGATGTCCGAAGACTCGATGCCTCTGACTGATCAATAAATTGAAGAGTTCCTGGAAATACAGAGCTGGAAAGTTTATAATAAGGGATGGGAGGAAAAACCTTATATTCAGAAATCAGTAACGAGGTGGTTCAAGGGATGATACAACGTGTTAGAGAAATATGCAAATAGAAAATAATTGTCTGTTGCTTGAAATTTTGAAACTTTCGGACCATATGCTAGCAGTGTCTGGATATTGATTTCAGTAAAAGTGGTATAAGATTCCATTAGGAGTAGGTAATAATATAATAGTTTTGAAAAAATGCTGCACTCAAGTCAATTAAAATATCGGGTTCATAGATGTGTGAGGATTATTTCCAGAAGACAAGTTATATCACTTAGGCAGTCACAGTTGCTTTCTTGTACAATTTGCTGTGCTGTGAACCATTTATATTTTCACAAGTTCGAACTTACTTCAAATTGGTTAGAAACTGCTTCCTGCTCCTACGCATCTACTACATAAAGTTGTCTACAATGGTTCGCCAGTAATTTCTTGTAATTTCTTAAATTTGACACTCCCATGCCTCTGGTTATGTCAAAATGTATCTACATTGACCTGCTGTAGATACCCCTGATCTTAACTTATTAGATTTTTCTTCATAAAATAGTATGAAAACGTGTGGTGAGCTGATCGCAAGTGAACAAAATTAACGATTAGTAACAGCAGAGGCACAAAATTGATTTATACCGATACGTCAAAATTTTTCATACCTGCCGCAACTGGCATTCATATTAAGGGTTCTCTCTTTGAAAATTGGCTACATTACCTAGGTAGTCTTAATATTTATATTTTAAGGTAAGTTTTGTCTTTTTCTTCATTTCCAAAGTAATATAAATTTATAGATGTCAAAGGTAATAGTATAATACTATTATAACTATTATAATAGTTATTTATGTACCAAGGCAGTAAAGTGATTCTTCATCGGATGAGATAGACACTTTACTGACGTGGTGCATACAAAATTTTATCGCCAACTGCTCAGAATTCGGAATATAAAAAAGGTTAAACTGTTTGTTTACTTCCGTAAATCAATTTGATCATTGACGGCTTTACTGACGGTTGGCGATAAATACTATTATAACCCACCCTGGCTATATGCTGATAACTAGATCATAATCGGCCGTAGGGACGTCTTGTGGCTAACCTTTGTACATTTTCAAGTCTATTTTGATCCGATGTTAAGACAGGGCACCATTCAGGTCCGCAGTATTCCATAAGAAGATGAACATAGGTCGTGTATAACTTAATAAATGTTGACGGTGACACTTTACCAAAATATTTATATATCAAGAATATTTTAGAGTTACTTTTCTTGCACACTGAGAGCATATGCTTAGACCAGGACATCGAGGTCATGGTATATGTACACTTATCTATATTTAGTCTGATTTAAGAGACAAGTGATTTGGCGTAGAAAGAGCAGATCATTTTTTATATGCTTAGGAAGATAAGCCGTTCATAAAAAATAGCCATGGTCCCAGAACATATCGTTGCAGAACTCTACTTTCAGCGAAAATGGGAGTAGCTGAGGCAGTTTTCCATATCGGTGGCAGTGTGTGAGTCTTGAAAGAAGTATTCATTATGTGATATAGAATGACATAGAACGAACCTCGGTAAACAATGCCGTTTGTCCGTACACTGACGTCAAGCATTTTTGGCCTCAATGCCCTCATCTTGCTTCTTGTATAACCATAAACTGGGTCACTCATAAGTTTTTGTTCAAAAAATCAAAACCTATGTTATATGAGTCGATTTTTATTGCAGGATATGGGGGAAATATGGAATTTTGTAGGAAGCAGCCTTCATGCACTATCTATAACACCTAGAAACCACTTTTCAGTAAGTTAATATTATTTTTGAGTTGTAAGTGGTTTGAGGTAGTAGGAAACCATCATTTTTCCGCGAATTACATTAACATTCCGACCATCGAAGCCGAGATCTTGTAGGTACAACTGACTTTAAATAATCATTCTTCTACAGGCCTCAGCAAGTCCTATGATTTCTCCTGGAAGTAGTCCAAGGAGTTTGCGAAGGAATGTGCCTGTAGTAGTGCCACCAACAGCACCTCCTCCATTGCCGCCTCGAAAAAGTTCACCAACTCATGAACAAACCAATCTTCCTTCAATCGTTCCTACCGTATCCAGTATCCGAAATGGTGTGGGACTAAGCGAAGCGCAATCAGTCTCTAATTTGACTAACATCAATATAGAAGTACCTCAATTACCAAAAAGCAGTTCTATGCTAAATATTGAATTGCACAGAGCTGGTAGTAATGAGAACGAAGTAAGTCAAATCCAGTGCTTCTATATTTTTTGTTTGATATGATAGGGAACCTTAAACTAATAAAAAAATTTTATTGTGAAACATTTTTATATTCTCTAATTTAAATTTGCATTTTGTTAAGTTTTCGTTGCACTACAAAATTTATGATTGGAATAATTATATCAAAAATCTCCATTATACAGGGTGTACCAATCTTACGACAAACTTCGGTATATGGGTTATTTCAAGAGATATCAAAAAATGTTATTAACATAAATAGTAGATGTGCTGAAGGTCCATATTTTGGAATTATATCGAACTATACAGAGTGCTGCATAATTCCGTTACAAACCAAACATATGATTTTTCAAATGGGAACCCCTGTATATTATACCAAATTCGGATTGGTTACATTTTTTTGAAGCTTTTGATATAAGGTTTTGCCACGTTATACAGAGTCCTTCGAAATATATGGACACGTTTATGTGAAAATCGTAGGGAAATCAACGCTCTGTAGCTTGTTGTACGTTGAAAAAAAAAATATATTCCTTATACCCAAAGTTTATAAAAACAGAGTTATCTGGTAATATTTATTGTAAACTATTATTATTGACCTATTATGTGAAAGCAATAAACGTTGTATGCAACAAAAAATCCTAATTAATGATAAATTTTAATGAATAATTCATTCTAAACATAACTAGCTACCAAAAGTATAATCCTAACCGTAATATTAAGCTGAAGGTTCAAGGTGTTCACCGCTAACATCAATGCAATGCTGTAAGAGGGGGCCCAACTGATTGGCCAGCTCGGTCACCCGATTTAACAAAAGTATATTTATTTTTTTCGGGTCTTGTGAGAAATAAGTTCATAAAATCCCTGGCTATTAGAGATGACATGGAAGAGATAATTAGTGCGGCATTTCGATCTGCTAACGTTGATATGCTGAGAAATGTTAGTCAATCATTTGAACTATTCTGCAGCATAGCATTGATGTTAACGGTGAACATTTTGAACCTTTAGTTTAATATTACGGTTGGGATTATACTTTTGGTGGCTAGTTTTGTTTAGAGTAAATTGTTCATTAAAATTTATTATTAATTAGAATTTTTTGCTACATACAACGTTTAAATCTTTCACATAATAGGTCAGTAGTTATATTTTACAATAAATATTACAAAATAACTGTGTTTTTATAAACTTTGGGTATAGGGAATGCTTGACAAAAATTAAAATTACATAATCGAAGATTCTATTTTTGCTATAAAATACAGGGTGTTCCATTTGAAATAAGAAAGAAAATGACAGATTCGAGTTTCCTTTCACCCTGTATACAAGAAAGAATATAATTGAAATTTAAGAGGATACGGAGATATTGCATCATATTACAAAACTCTGTTTGGCAAAATATTTTTTTTTCTTCAACGTACAACAAGCTACAGAGCGTTGATTTCCCTACGATTTTCACATAAACGTGTCCATATCTTTTGAAGGACTCTGTATAACGTGACAAAACCTCATATCAAAAGCTTAAAAAAAATGTAACCAATCCGAATTCGGTATAATATACAGGGGTTCCCATTTGAAAAATCATTTGTTTGGTTTGTAAGGGAGTTATGCAGCACTCTGTATAGTTCAATATAATTTCAAAATATGGACCTCCAGCACCCTGTATAAAATAAACACAGTAAGTCATTTTTACCAAACATACCACGAAAAGTATTCAGGGTGAAATTATTTTGTATTGTATTTTTCAGGTGGTCGAATTGAGTTCCCCTGAAACCATCTACGGGGTGGTGATCCAAAGTAGTGATTACTACGATCGTAGCAGTGTGGTAACTTCAACTGCGACAGAATCCAAATTACCAAACAGACATTTAAGCTGCCCATCGAGTCGCAGTCAACCGCGACCGATTAAACCACCGAAATCCAACACTATTCCAAACATCAGTCAAGATAATCCATTGCAATATGAAAACGTGGAAATTGAGGTGCCTCCGAAAATCCATCAACGAATCAATCCTCTAGAAAGAGAAACTAATGTTTCATACGAAAATTTAAATATGGATTATATTAAAAAATTAGTAAGTGAAGGGTATTCCCGCGATTCTGTTATAAAAGCTTTAGGTATTACGAGGAATAATGTTGATATGGCTTGTGATATTTTGCATGAGTTTGGGACAAAATTGGGATAGCAAATGTAAATCTATACTTCTAGTTCCCTTGTTTGGTGTAGAATAGCAAATAATAAGTTATAGCCAAAGTTAAATTAATTTATGTTTATTCACGGTTTTGTAATAATAGAACTGAATTATTAGATATTCTGTGTAAGATGTCGATAGTATTTATTATTATTTATTTTATTACATTGACTTTTGTTGTAAATACCATACATACATCATTAAAAAAACAAATACCTACTATGTTAAACATTGAAAAGCAGTATAAATGAGAACCAAATAAGAAATTAAAACCATACATCACATTTTTTCTTACTTGGACTTAACTGCAAAACGATCACAGATACTGAGAGTAAATAGTTGAGTAGATTATGATTGAATTAATTTGATATATATCTGGCCATTTTCTTAAATGGAACTTGCGTTATAAAATGTTATTATACTGTGTCTTCAGTTTAATGCTAACCTAACCAGTTACAACGAGAAATTACTTCTGCATTCATGACAAAATGTAAATTGTATGGGGGTTTTATTTTCAAAGCGAAAATATAAGTATCACTCCCCTATATGTTCCATTGAAAACTTATTTAGAAAAGGGCTGGCTTGAGGGATTCTAAATTTGCAACTTTCTTTTTTAAATATGAAAATATGTCAACTAGTTTTATAATATCGTCAATTATTACAAGAATTATTATAACCCACAAGAAAATTATTTGCTGTTCTGTATCTGAATTGAATATTGGATTATGATTTTGTAAAAATAATTAATGATTAATATGTTAGAAAAAGGGTGTGTAAGGCTGAAAGAAAACTGAATTCGATAGGGTATTCAATTCATCTAATTTTTATAGTGTTTTATTCAAAAAAAATAATATTTTTGCATTGAAATTCAAATAATTAAAATTATATTGATTGTATAGCACTAGGAAATTCAATATTTTGGTATGCTTCGGAGAGTATTAACATATCTTATTGGGTGTTCGTGTTCGTGAAAATAAGACGGGACATGGTTTCAACCCTTCAAACCAAATACGCTTTATTTTAATTTTTCTACTAACAAAAAAACATCTGTTTGAATATCTACCTCAAAGAAATGATTGACTTTCACCTTAAGGTATAGGAAATTCATGCAGAAGATATTAATGTATATTTAAAAAGTTCCTTTATTTCTTTTTTTTGGTTAGGTACAACTTAATTTGATATTTATTATTTGTCAAAGTTGTTGCAAAATACTGGTTTAAGAGGACCAAAATAAATTTGAAAAGCTGGAAATTCCAATTGAGTACCTATATATATAATACAGGATGAATATTCTATATTTTGAAATGTTTATTTTTATAAAGTTGCATTCAGTTTTACGCTTAATGCGGAAATAAAAAGAGTACAAGGAAGTTATCCAGAAACTTTTGTTTCCAAATTATTTGGGGAGTTTACAAGTAGAGTTTCGGTCGCTTTAGAGGTAGATTTTCAAAGTGAACTGTAACTACAAAATAATATAAGTCTGATAGATACAATTATTGTTGGCTAATTGACTAGTACAATGTATGGGTTATTTGTATACCGTCTAATTATATCAAAGAAAAACATGCATACGATTTTGATAACATTTTACACAACAAGCTTTTGTCTATTAAATGTAAATACTACCAATAAGTTCTGGATCTCAGGCGTTCATCACGATTAAAATGTTCAGCATACCTACATGAAACACAATCATGTAATACTGTGTAAATAATCTTTATGTGCCACTAACCCTTCGAGGTAATGTGAGCCTTCTTTGTCAGAAAACAAAGTTGGATGAACTGGAATTGTCAGAATCACTTTCCCATTTTTACTATGAAACCGAATATGAACTAGAACAGTGACTTGTGGTAGTTTATATTGATGAGTCACAAGTTACTATTATTGTCATCAAAATAAAACGTTTAATGATGATTTATAGCCAAATCTACATTGATATAAATTTTTACAGAAAATCATGTTTGTCTTTGTTAAAATTATCCGGTGTATTACATATGGCTGCTTTTTGGCGGCCGCGTCGAGTTTTTTTATTACTAATTCTTAACTCTGTTTTTTCGTACTACTTGATAGTATTTGTATATATACATTTTGATTTTTCTCAGGAAAGTGGTTACCAAAGTCTGTACATATACTAATTAAAGTTATATGTTTTTTATTCATGTAAATATTGCCAATGCAACAGTTCTTATGTATGAATTAAAATAAAATATAGTGATTGATTTTATTTGTATTATTATACTTTACCTGTAATAAGTCTGACGGAGTCAAAGAGACGGCCAAATCACATTTGTTTATGTTATTTAACATTTCGTTATGGAGGTGGTCACAGTATCATCGTATTTACAGTACATTGGACGAAAACAAATAAATTTGTTTCTTTCCGACATTGCAAGTCAGGTCCTAACTGCTATTTCATATTTATCTATATATTTAGTATGATGCGCCATATTATAAGCCAAATTGAACTGTAAATAATCCAGGCAGAAGTTGTAGCAATATGTCGATGTTCAAGTTAACTTTATCCTTATCTGAAATTATTTGGAAACTACAGGAGTTGGGTATACGAAAAAGATTTTATCCCGATACTCAGAGGCCACGCAGGCTGTAATGGCAATGAAGAGGCTGATTCGTATGCACGAGAAAAGGGCCAATTTATCCCTTTCGGTTGCATATTACAAGTGATGCGAAAAACGTACAAAAGTACCGAAAATGGTGAAAAATATGTCGAAAATGAAATGCGTCAAAGAACTATTTGCCACCTATTAAACTTTATAAGGCGATAAGCTTGACACAGTGCCGGATTTATATTTTTTATGAGTGTAGGCCACTTTATTTCCGCCGCCCCATGTACATACCTTTTTAAAATAATAATTTTCCTCCTTTACTACAAATGGAAAATGCACACACTCTTGAATCAAATCATCCTCTCAATCATTGGTATAATATTCCACGAGAGACTGAGCTTTTTCTGTTACTCTTTGTGTTGAAAGTTCAGACATTTTTGTTAAAAATGAAAATTTTTCTTCCAAGTTTAAGTAAGCATTATGCCTTTTCTGTATTTCAGCTCTCAGTCTATCAAGGATGACCAAAAAGGAATTCACTCTGAAATAATCTATGGAGCCGGAGGGTATTTCAGGTTCTTCATTCGTTGTTTAATCGGTCAGTTTCTCTGTACTGTCATTTTCAATCATTTTTAAAACTGTAATTACTTCATCCCAGGAATCTCTTAGAATTTTACAGGCATCTGCTCCAGCACTCTCTTGAGTGTTTTTCCTCTTCCTATCTCATTCGTTAATTTTTTCCAACGTTCAGTTGACTTAACGAAGAAAGTATTTAAGTACCTCCCCTAGCAACATAAAAAAGTAGCAGGCTTCTGTACAAGACTCAGCGGCCGAGGCTCCCACCAAATTCAATGAATGAGCTGCACAAGGAACAAACATAGCAAATTGTGCTTGTTCTTGAATTTTGGCTTGTAAACCATTGTAAATCCATGACATTTTAGAGGCATTATCATTAGACTGACCGCGGCAATCTTTGAGATTAATTGTTTCAACTTTTTCAGCTATAGTAATGGCATTAAACATTTCTTGAGCCTTGTGTCCTACAGAAGGCAAGAATTTAATAAATCTCTCACATGGTTCTCCGTTATCTAAAACTCTCATCTATCACTCATGCGATAATGTAGGTTTCGATAGGAATAAGTTTCTTTTTATATGCATTTATTGAAAGTATAAAAAAACATGAGAAAACCAGTGGACGTGTTTGACTTTTATCCTCTGAAATAAAGTGACCGTCCTCTGAAATCTGCCGCCCCTAGGCCTCCGCCTATTTATAAATCCAGGACTGGCTTGACATATCGTAGTCTCAGACAATGCATTATACAGACTTAACAAATCAACAAAGGACTAGCAGGTGCAACTATGGGATCTACTAAGGTAAAGCTTCGACGAATACACTTTATTATAGGTTTTTGAGGAATGGATAGGAAAAATTACAGAGACTCTTAGCCCATAAAGTCTAGTCTAATATGATAATTTCAAACGATATTCTATTTTCCTTCAATGGCAATTGGATACATTCCAACTACTTGGAAAAGAGCCCGAATTATCTTTGTTCCCAGACCAGGAAAGGATTCTTCCCAGGAAGTCATTGAGGCCAATAACTCGGTATTCTTTCATGTTGAAGAAAATGGAGAAACGTATTGATAGATATGTTAGGAAAAACTTCTCGTTGAAATGCAACTACATTATAACGAACATGCCTGTAATCAGAAAAATCCTGAGAAACAGTGTTACACCAACTGGTGCCGAAAATGGAGGAAATCAAGAAATAGCAAAAAACAGACCAAAGGAAAGCCAAGCTGAAAATCAAAACCTCAGATGCTCACCTGTCTGTGACAATTGATGGAATTCAATGGGAATTGGCACGAAGGATCCAACACCCATAGTCAATACAGAATAACCGATGTTATCACAAAATCGCTTCTTGAAAGGACTGGCCACAATTAAGGACAGCCAACGATACCATATCTAGCTAAACTGGGATGGGCTGGAAGCATGTAAACAGGAAGGAACGTTGGTGTGGTACACAGACAGATTTAAAACTGACATAGGAACAGGTATTCGAGCAGAACTGAAATATTTGGCAGATCTAGAGTGATTTGGGACTGCCTACAATAACTCTTCTGCAAACCATAATAGAGCAGCTAAGGGCCAGTTGTATGTAACGTAGTTAACCAATTGATCAACTGAACCAGGATCACATGTTGACCATAGTCAAATCAATCAATCGTTGTACGAAAGATGTTGGTGTTGTGATCAGTTGAACCACAGTCAAATTAATATTTTTATGTTGGTTATCCGAATCTCTAGTAACTTTCGAGCATTCTATCAATATTGTTGGTACTAACTTGGAAAATCTTCACAATTTTTGTATACTGTGAAATCGTTAATCAATGATCAAAAGCGTGCTTGGCGTTAAATATCATTTTGTGTGTTCTCTTTGAAGTGAAAAGATGGCATATAAAGAAAACAAGCGTACTCCAAATTTTAGTGCATTTGAAGAATCGACGTTGATTTATCTAGTTGCTAATTATAAAAACGTTATAGAGTGTAAGAAAATGGATGCAGAAAGTTCTCGGCATAAGAAAAATTTGTGTCTTCAGTTGGCTGAAGAATTTAATTCTATCAGTGCAACTACACAACGAACAAGTGACGTGCTGTTGAATAAATATAGAAATATTAAAAAAAGAGTCAAGAAAAAGTATGCTGACGAAAAATATTATGCTCAAGGCATTGGTCCATATAAAAAAATTAAATTGCAGTGCCTTTTGATATTGTAAATCTATCAAAAAACTCATTTTCCGTCCACTTTTCAAAATGATTTTCTCTTGTTCGAAATATGCGAGCGTTTCTCCTTAAACCTAAAACCCACTATAAAATCTCAATAAGGTATACAAGTCGTACACAGATAAGTGAATAAACCTACTTCGCTTATCATTTCTAGAAAATCCTCATAATCCTATAACTCCTCAAAATAATCCACGTTTTCCATTGTAAACAATAAAAAGTTGTAAAATTATAGGTTAAATAACAGTCAATTATAAGATATGTAAATTGCATAGTTGACTAATGAGTAAACCAAAATAATTCTTGACTACGTTTCGTACAACACTCTAATGGCTGTGATCGTGGGTTAACCATAGACGTTAGGTTAACTATGCTTCATACAACTGGTCCTAAGTGGGTCACGGGGCTCAAGGGTATTGATAACCAAAAGTTCATTCCTTCGATGTGAATTGGTTAGTTTATGTTATGATTAAAATATTAGGGCTCACATATCAATGACAGGTGTGCAATGCTATTGGGACTTTAGTCACAAGTTTATGTGAGATATTCCGATAGATGGCGATGAAAGTAGATTCTTCTTTATATCCGATATCAGTCATGAAATTTGCAACGTTGTTGGTGTCGTAACTGCTTCTCGCAGCGATGTAAGCTCTCTAAGCACAATTCGGACCGCACCATAGCTAATCAATTAAAGTATCAGAAATACAAAAAGGTGTAGGTAAATAAAAAGGCGATAGGTATTTTCTAACTATTTTACTGGAAAATAATCAGGGACATAATGAAGTGATTTACAAATAGTTATCACGAATCATTTTTTTGGAATATTAATAAAAAATCATGTGGTGGCTGCTTTGTAAAATCAACTTTATCTCCAGCTATTATTTTTTGAACTAACACAAATTAAACAATAAAAAACATTTATGTTGCACCAACACTCAACACAATGTATAAAATAATAATTCTTTAAAATATCATAAATATTGTTCACAATTAAGGTATCTTGGATACTAGAATTTTGATAAATCATCTGTATAAGAAACCGTGATAAATATAGAAATCTTAAACCTTAAACTTTTTACAATATTCCCAAGTATATAAAATTACAAGGTAAACTAAAGTGGTCAGGGATTTACCATTTTGTTTTAAAGAACCAAAGTCAGTCATAGGTACTATGAAAATTGTAACTTTTGGGAAATATATTTGTACTAGACCAACCACTTGAAATGAATTGGAAGAATTTTAAATTAAATGATGAACAAACGTAATACATTCCTGGGCAAAATTAACGCAACTTTATAGAAATACTACAGCTCGGAACTCAGCATGCAAGAGAAAGAGATATAGAAAGTCAGAGGTGAGACACAGACAAAGACAGAAAAATCTCTGATTGTCTGTTTATTTCTCTATCACCGGAGTTTCGAGGGATATTCCTACTTACACAGCGGCTTGTTGTTATAGAAGGCAAAGGATTATCATAATGTCGGTCTCAATTAGTAGTATGCATAGATGAATACAATATAAGAGCAAGGAGATTCAAAACCAGATATTCATTTTGTAATGTTAATCATGAATTCAATTTACTTTAATTTTAAGGGTATTTTTTGACATCACATTGAGATTACGTTAAATTGTTTTTTGTTATAATTCATGCCTTGTAATTTCAATGATGTTTAAATTCAATAAAGTTTTTTTTGCATTTTATCACTTAATATCTGTAATGCGTTAATTATGCACAATAGTTTAATTTGGATCAAGTGCATGCACTTTTTTAAATTTAAATTCGTCTATGCATATTTTTAGATAATTAGAGATTCTCATAAAACAAAAACGCAGAAAAATTTCAACAAATTTAATAAAATTTTTGATGCCACTAGAAGAAAGACGAAAATAAGACGTCCATAAAATTAGCCTCAACAACCCAGCCCAATCAGATCTAAAATACCTAAAAAATGAGTGCTTTTTATGTGCTAATTAGTTGCCCTAATCAGAAATTTGTTGCTCATATAGCAACCGAGAAAGTGATGACAATGCTAGCTTTTTTTAAGTTAGCCTTGTGATATAATATCACACGGTAAAATCATACAAAAACACCCCAAGAATTAGTTGCTCCATGAACAATTATCAGAACAATTGAATAATAGCAGAAAAGTGAGTTTTGATCGACAAATTTTTCCGGACAGACTCAAAAACGTCTGAAATGGCCATGAAAAATGAGTTGCTAATTAGTTGCTCCATAAACAATGATCAGAGCAATTAAATAATAGAAGAAAAGTGAATTTTGATCTATCAATTTTTCCGGAGAGACTCAAAAACGTCTGAGATGGCCGTGAAAAATTGGTTGCTAATTAGTTGCTCCATAAACAATGATCAGAGCAATTAAATCACAGGAAAAATTAGTTATGTAACAGTCACATTTCTTCTATTATTTAATTGCTCTGATCATTGTTTATGGATCAACTAATTAGCAACTAATTCTTGGGGTGTTTTTGTATGATTTTGTCGTGTAATATCATATGACAAGGCTATCTTTTATAAAAGTTAGCATTGTTACCATTTTCTCGGTTGCTATATGAGCAACAAATTTCCGATTGGGGCAACTAATTAGCACATAAAAAGCACTAAATTTGTAGGTACTTTAAATCTGATTGGGCTGGGTTGTTGAGGCTACTTTTATGGACGCGAAAATAAGCTTATCTGACATAAGGTAAGATAAAAGACTTAGTGAAAGGTTTAAAATAACAGAAAGAGATTAATATGGCACTATAAAGAAATATCCATTTGTACACTGAAATACATATACAAAAATATTCTAATTACCGGTCAATACGATTTTAATTCAATGGAAAACTTCAACCTATGGCTAATAATTGTAGTTAAAACTTTACATGCAGGTTTTTTTAAAAAAGAAGACAATCATTCTCATGAAATTTGGCAGTATAAGACAATCATGGCTAAAAAACAGGAGACTATTGTCTGAGAAATACTTTACTCTTTAAATGCAAATTGGTAAACCGGCAACAAATCATGCAACTTTATCACAAAATAAATTTGAAACAATTTAAAATTACAATCTCGACGATTTGTATTAAACTCAGTCTAAAATAACTATGACAACGTCCAAAAACTGTATTTTCAATCATCTAAAACGATAATTTCATATTTCTTTTCTTCTTCTATAAATACGATGTCGTCATCGTCGTCTTTATCTCCTGTTGGTATAGAGCTGTCATCTGGAACTTCTATATGTTTGACACTCCCATTGATTTGTACATCACCAGTAACACAGTTTTCATTTAATTTTATAACTGATTCATGGGAAGTTGACGACACCTAGATTTAAAAAAAATGTGTTAACCATTCAACCATACTGATATTGTAATGAAGAACAATCGATTTTTAAAATTATTTCACCTAACGAAAGCTACAATTTGAAACTATTGATGATACATAAAATAATCTTAAGATACAACAAAGCAGTGGGGTCCAAATAATTGAAATCGTCCTAAATGAATGAAATGTCAATGTTGCCAGTTGTAGTGAGGGTCAATTGATTATAATGATCATTCAGTCATTCATTATTTTGGCACATTCATAACTTTTATACCATGTCCTAGTTTTGAATAATGGTGTATAAAAAATAATAATCAAAATGTTAGTATCTTACTTTATCCAAAGTAGAGCTTTTGTCGTCTGCTTTCATTTCTTGTGAAGGAAGATCTTTAATCTCCTTATCAATAACGGGTTCAGGCTTTGTGTTGTCTTCAGAAGGCCTTACTTCTTGTGCTGGTTCTGAAACTTCTGTTGTATCTGCTACTGCAGTAGCTGAAGTAGTATCTGCAACTAAATTTAAATCAATTATTAAGAAGTGTTTTGTTACATTTTAAAAATGCAATAAATCACAAACTGATTGTTTAACATAATAAAAAATAATAAATTTGAATAAAATATGGAATAAAAGCTCTGATCAACTATTGCCAAATACCAAGGAATGCCAACTATTCTAGAAACCAGAGTTGTTAATGGGATTCCGTCAGTTATATGACTACTTTTGTGTTAGTGATAAATGAATTAATAAAGATGCATAAACTATAAGCTTACCAACAGTATCCTCAGCAATATTATCTGAAGAAGATGGTTGTGCTTGACATGTAGCAGTATTATTTACTTCAGCAATTGATTCAGTACTATCTGCAGCAGTAACAGCATCATCAACAGAAGAATCTATAAATAAACCAGAAAATAAATATCAACAAAACTCTTATTTGAATGTACCTATACATGATAAGAGTCGAAAATTGGATATAATGTCATTATAACTCATCTTAAAGCTTATTTCTTGAAAAAAATAGATTATTTGTGTTTTTTTCTTCTTTAAAATATGTAGGTATCATGTAGGGTAATCTTGATTTGATTGAAGGATCGCCCACTACTTTATTTAGATGTACCTAGTTGTTTTACTCAAATAAAACCTTATTCAAAATGTATAATTATTGATAAATGTAGGAAAGTTCATTAGTCACAATTAAAACTATAATTAAAAAATATTAAAAATGTTATAATTACTGGGTATTCCTGTATTTCTGGTAGTAGCTGCTTCATTATTTGATACTAAATTAGGTACACTTTCTTCAATATCATCACTAATCTGTTTGCTTAATATAAAATTTGAAAGACCAGGATAATCCATATCTAATAAATCATCTTCAGGGTCATAATCTCTATCATTCTGATCCTCAAATTCATCATCATGTTCAAAACCATCTAGTAAACTGCTATCAATTTCCCCAGCTGGACGTTTTTTTTGTTTTCTTGTTCGTTTAGGTTTATAAGGATGATAATCTTCATCATTTTCATCTTCTTGTATTTGTGGAGCAAAATACTGAGGTTCCTCTTGCTCACAAGGTTTACGTTTAGGTTTCCTTCCTCGTTTACCTTTGGACTTAACTGGTGGTTGTGGCTTTATTGACTTTGCTTCAGGGACATCAATAACTTTTTCTCCTTCGGGTAAGGGCTGTACTTTTATTTCTGTTTTTTGTATAACATTGTCATAATCAATTCTATTTTTATTTACAACTATATCTGCCCGAATCATATCTTCAAAATCTACTAATTCTTCATCGTCTTCTACTGGTCTTTCGGCAGCAGGTTCAACAGTATTTATGTAAGTAGAATCATCTACATATTCACTATCTGCGGCCTCGTCTACCTTTGGTTCCGAGTTTGGTTCACTTTCAACATCATTTAATTCTTCATCAGAAGTGGCTTTGGGATTCTCAGCAGGTACATCCACATCCTCTTCATATTCCCAGTCATCTGAATTAAAAGTGGCCTTTTTTCTTTGTCTTAAACTATATTTTTTGGGGGCTGGTTCATAAACTGGTTCATCATCAAAATCTGACTCTGTTTCTGGTTCATCATCACTTTCATACTGCCTTTTTGGTCCTTTAGAACGTTTTCTAACCATTTTGTTTATTTTTAGTGTTTTTACAAAGTGATGCTTTGAGGTTAGAGTTTGTCAGATAAAGTTTGCCACTGTATTCAAATACCAAACACCACCGATGCCGAAGCTGCGTTTGAGTATAGACTCTCGATGACCGAACACAACTCTAAGTGTAGTGCTTTTGTTTTCAAAGAGTATTCAAAAATAATATTATATCCAATATTTTAAGTGATTGATAATTAATGTATCATATTATTTTGAGATTCCTGCCTGAAGTAGTAATTATCTAATTTATAATCAAGTTTATGTAATAAAAGTATCAAATTATTTATATATTGAGAATGAATCTAATATCACATAAATTGTTGCTAAAATAATATTTATATATGAATTATTATGATCTCTAGTGGGGAATAAACATTTTATATTGAAAAAGTGATCTAAAATAGAACAGGCTCTATTTTCTGAATTATGATTTATTTTGCTATCGTAACTCAAGTGTTAGTGATATAAAATGTCAGAATCATTGATTGTTCACTGTGGTAGTATTACGAACTACGGCAACCCTGTATGTATAGCCCAACAATGGCGACCTTTTTAACAGTGTAGTTTAGTAAAATATAAAAAGTTTTAAGAAAACAGTGTCTTTTAAAACGTTAATTTCAAAATTTCAACCGACAATTTTCCGGTTAACATTCTAAACTTTAATATGGATTCAGAAGACGCGAGCGAAGTAAGTTTCTTTCAACAAAACATTCCTAAAAAGCATACTGTATATTAACTACCCCTATTTTAATAGAAAATAATTTATTTTATTCTTCAATATAATATATTTACATTTTGATATTAGATACCTAAACCGTATCCATTTTTTAAGTTTTCGCAAGCTGCAAATCCCGATTTTGTATTTGTTTTTATTGTTGTTTGGTTCATTATAGCTATTCTACAGGGGATGCCCAACTGAAAATATGTAAAATAGGTGTTACTTAAAAACATTGATTATTAGGATAAAGACACAAATTAATCTCAATCAACGATTTTAAGATTATGTTCTTAAACTCTGAACGAATGACCATTATTTATTGAAATTAGTTATATCAATAAATGATGCTATAAGTACATAATTCTTAATCATGCCCATTAACTAGGATGACTGGAACTGAAAACACGCCCAATCCTGACTGCCCACAATTATTCTTCTCTCTCCTTGAAGCAGCTTTTCTCATATTTTCCTTGTCGTACTTGTGCTAATAGTATGGCTGGAATAGACTTTTCGCGATCTGTATATGACGACTTATTTAAAAGATGGCTGCCGCAGATTCATTTTTTCCGTGTCACTGGCCGGCTAAATTTTGTTTTGCGTGGTACTCGATCCGTTGCGTCATCCGCCACCTTGAATTTAAGAGGGTCAATTTTTGTTTATTGATTAACTCATTTAATTTCAATTTTACACGAAAAATTGTAATAAGAAAAGATGCCTAGAATTTCCTACTAAAAAAATCGGCATCCTAAATTGTAGCAAAAATGAAATTTTCAATCGAGTATCACGCAAAACAAAATTCAGACTGCCAATGACCCCTTTCAACGAATTCCGTTAGAGCTTTCATGTTCTTGTTTTCTTGGATTTTTTTTCAAATACTTATTGTTATAAAAATAAATGTTTTCTTCCAATCAGGCAAAGCGGTGTGAAAATTATATTACCGCGTACTTCGAACGAACACAATTATTAAAGATCGGCTCGTTACTATGCGACCACCTGACTTTCTATTGTCCAGCGCCTGCGCGTGTTCTTCCTTCTCACTTCGCCTATTTGATGATATTGATTGTCGGCCTTGTTTTTCACCCTTTACCAACATCGCCTAGCTTCAGATAGGTTTGCCAAACTATACTTAGTTCGAATCACACTAAAGCTAATTCTTTTTCCACCGAAAGGGGGAACGAACATGTTACAGTTGCCCCAATATTTTTTTAATTTGATGTTCAGTAATACAATCAGTGGCGGCTCGTGAACTTTTTAAGAGAGGAGGCTGGACATAAAAATATACCTACTCTACTCAGCCAGTTAATTTAAGTCGAAAAACCTCAATTCATGTAAATCGGAAAATCGAATCTCAATTTGACCTACAATAGTATCTAAAATTCCATAAAAAAGTTGCTTATAATGTAGTTTCTTGTCTACCAAACTATATGTTTTCCTCCTTTTCACGGGAGGAGCGTCATCAGTTGAAAAATTTTCAATTAAAATATTAAAATGCAACTCTGTATTATGGAAACTTGAAATTTTATCAATGAGATACTTCAAACGCTCTCTTGAATAAATTATATCAGTGAATTTATGTTGTAAAATTTAAAAAAATAACATCTGTTTGTTCAAATATTAATTTAAAAGTATCAAGAAAAAACAAAACTTAATTATTCCCGCTAATCATCTAAAACAAAACAAACACGCATGAACCCACGCTCGTATTCTGTATTCCGTAGTTCGTTTTGGTACGTATATCATCGCAACAGCTAGAAGCTATCCCAGAGGCTAGCCTACTGGGGGTGTTGCCATTTCCGCTCTTTTTCACGGTATTAGCAATTGGACTGGTAGAAAAAATGGCAACTGTGTAGAGCAACACGTGTTTCGAGAGAGATGTTTGTGGAATCTAGCCTCAGGGCACTGTGGTCAGATTCTAATATAAGTATATACTGACCACAACTGCTTGTTTTAACGAAGTATTTTTTTCACATACAGGGTGTTCCCGCTCAACTGGTCAAAATTTATAGGGTATATTAATAAAACCTAGAGACGTAGTTTGAGATAGGACACCTATGTCTGGAAGTGTGCCGTTTCTAAAATACAGGGTGTTGAAAGTTTACAACAAAAATCTGTACCAACAGGTGTAAAAAATATGTCAAAATGCATTAAAAACACAAAGTATTTGTCTTAAAAATGATTTATTTTATTAATATTGCAAGAGGAAAATCGGGTGCTTCAAAAACTAAAAATTTCAGGTAAAGAATATTTGAAGCACAATTTTATGGTTTTTATTTTTTACTCGAAAGCGGTGCGTCAGTAAGAAAAAACTCAAAGGGCCTTTTTGTTGAGAATTTGATGGATATTGAGATAAAAAATATATTTTCTTTTTAAAACAGTGGCGTACCATATTTTTTCCAAAAAAATTTGTCCCCTAAGTCCGGCCCTGGACAAATTAAATTAATTTCAATTGGTTTTAAATTGGCAACACAACTTATTATTTACATCCTAAAATTTTCAATAAAATCGGTAAAAGCGTTTTCAATTTAAAGGGAAAATTTTTATTTTTTTTTAATCACCAACACTAAAAATGATTTTGGTTTATTTCAAATCCCAGCTAATAGGCCTGCAAAGAAAGAAGATTTTTTTATAGGGACTTAAAATTCAGTGACTTTAATATACATAAATTTTTTCAAACTTATAAAAAAGATTATAAATTGTTATATTTTTACGTCTTTACATCATTGATACATTATAAAACTATATTCTAAAAAAATTGTCAAAATGAATAAAAAAATTTTTATAAGTATTTGATTTATCGCTACAATTAAATATAAAAAAACAAAATTTTTATAATGAGAAAGACTGTCCCTCTCTTTACATTTAATGATTTTAGAAACTATTTTTTCTTATCCATTTTTTTGTAAAAATGGACTCCAGAAAAAATACTCAAAAAAAGTGCAAGACTTGCAAGAGTCTTGGTGCAAGACCAAGACCGCTTATTTGACTGCAAGACCAAGACCAAGACCTTGTATGCAAGAACAAGACCAAGACTAACCGGGTTTGGTCTTGGTCTTGCATTTGCTCATCACTATCTGGTGCTATTTGCTGGATAAATTGTTAAAGAGGCTGAGCCTCCTTAGCCTCCTTCGAGGAGCCGCCACTGAATACAATATTGTGCGAGATCGGGCTGCAAGATTCAAAGGCAACCCAGAATCAATTAATAATTTTACAAGTTTATCAGGTTTTATCAAAAACTTAGACTGGTAATAGTGCAACCTTAGACTGACAGTAGTTTAATGTGATCTCAGCTGTGATTTGTAAATTTTTTTCGAGTCGAGAACTGTTTATTCAATGTTATTGAAAAATATTTTCACTGCTTTTTATATTTCAGGACAACTCCTACGTGTGTTCCAGTTGCAATAAAGAGTTCAAAACATTGGTCCTTTACAATAGACATAGAAAAACCCATAATTCAACATGTGAAAAATGCAGTAAAACGTTCAAAACATTTAGTCAACTAAGGCAACATAATAAAGAGAAACACCCGAAGGTATGTCCATTATTAGTATCAATCATTCTATTCACATAATTATAGTATGTACAAAAAGTACGAGGAGTAATAAACCCTAATTAAGTATGCAAAACCTTTACAGGGAGCACCATGAAATTTTTGATAAATCTCTTACTTTAAATTACATTTCTTCCGTAAATCTAAAAACCAGGTAGATCGACCCCGTATTTGTTTCAGTTGTAGCAAAGTTTAGGGTTTCTTCATTGTTAAAGGATTAGCAGATAAGCAATAACGCAATGCAGTGGTGTGTATTTTGGGAAAAAAATACGTTTTAAATTATAATATAATAAAAAATGAAAAGAAATAATTATTATTGGAATACATTTATTACTTACAGTTTATTCTATATCCGACTCGGAAGAGGAAGAATCGTTGTTGACATTAATAATAATAGGGTCGATTAAATCATCACAAATATTGTCAATTTTCCACATATTTGCCTCTACTTTGATAACATGCTCGATACAGTTTGTCCAATTTTCCTTACTAACATGACTTACAGCACTCTCAAACAATTTCACAACATCGTTTATTTTAAAAGTAGTATTTTTTTTTTCAACTTCCCCCTTTACCTGAGCCCATATTAATTCTATGGGATTAAGTTCACAATGATAAGGGGGAAGTCGAAGAACTGATATACCACGAGAAGAAGCCATTTCTTCTACAATGTAGGTTTTGTATTTATTCTTGTTCATTTTTGCAATTCTGTAAAGTTCTTTCCTTAGTGGATCTTTTGGAAACTTAATATTTTTCGAAATAAGCCACTCCAAAAGCTCTGCTTTACGCCAACGACTTGTGGGCAATGCTTCTCGTAACCGTGAATGGTAACTTGCGTTGTCCATAACAATAACAGCCCCTTTTGGAATCAGATCCAACATTTGAACAAACCATTCCTCGAAGACATCCCCATTCATATGATAGTCCCCCGTGCGTTTTGAAATAAAAGTTAATAATCCACCATCAACAAAACCTTCAGAACTTCCAACATGGACAATGATAAGTATTTTTCCTTTTCCAGATGATGGCTGCAAACCTAACGACAAACCTTCCACGAATGCCTGCCTTCCGCTTTTAATGTTTTCATCTTGCCAAGATTTGGAAACTGTATATCCAGCATTTATCCATGTTTCGTCTAAGTATAAGATTTTCAAATTTTGTTCTCTGGCATGTCGAATGCTACTTAAATAGTCTCTTCTCCAAAAAACTATTTCCGGTTTATCTATCAAGAGAGATTTTCTATTATGTTTTGTATATCTGAAACCCACATCTTTCAAAAGTTTGCATAATTTTGTCAAGTGTTGGAATTTCCTTTCGTAAGTAAAATCCATGGACTTTACGCCTTAGTCTTGACTTTAATGACTCATCGATCTCAATTGGTTTTCGGCCTGAAGGAGTTTTAGGGGGTTGAAGAGTTCCATTCTTGCTTTCTTTTAGTAATCTATAAATTGTTGATTTAGCAACACACAACATAGCAGCCGTTAATTCCACAATATCATCAACACTTGCACTTGGATCCTTGTTTTTCAATGATATATAACAATTCAATATCAGAGTTTTCATTTAAAGATAATGGACCTGTTTTTGGTCGTTTAGATGGTCCTTGGCTTATCGACATTGTTTGGTACTTGCACAATTAACATTCAACAAATGTTTTAAGTATATTCCAACTGTTTACAATATTATGAAAACCATACAACTTCATACAACTTTACTCAAAGAACTAATACTAAGTACTGATTTAATGTACGTACTTTCTTTTAAAATAATATTCCCGATAATGTTTCTAAGAAAACTTTACTCAAAGAACTAATACTAAGTACTGATTTAATGTACCTACTTTCTTTTAAAATAATATTCCCGATAATGTTTCTAAGAAAACTGTGTTGTTCAATACAAAATGTACCTTACGGTATACCCTCTTAAAATATATTTTGGTACGTCTATGAAATCTACTTAAATGAATGATTTATTACTCCTTGTCCTTTCTATATAGACTATAATGGTTGAATAGTCTAAATCTTTGAAAAAAAGATTTTATAGTGGTATAAACGAAGATATTTACTGTGTGCTACAATAAACATGGCAGGGTGGATTTTAGAAACAATTTTGGTTAGAGCCCCGTCTAAAGTGGCCGACTGCCACAACCACGCTATGACCAATAAACTCGAGCCAAATCGCAACAGCAAACTGTAGAGTTAGTTTAAAACCTCTTGGGTGCTACGTCACAGATGTGCAAACGACCAAAATCGGTACAACGCGGCAAAACCGCATGTATACCAGTGAAGTTAAAAACATCGTCATTTGTTGAGTTAACTTTACTGCTATACATGCGATTTTGCCGCGTTGTACAGATTTTGGTCATTTGCACATTTGTGACGTAGCACCCATGAGGTTTTAATCTAACTCTACGACAATTTTGTCAGAAATATATTATTTGGATACAGGTGGAAAAGTCTTTTCTAGTTATCAAATTATTAATTGCACACAAAAATTGGGAATCAAATTGGAAAGAAATTACTTATTCCTATCTTCCATATCAATGTCGATTCACTTTGCTACAAAGCTTAATTTTATTGGTACTATGAGAAATCGTTTTCAATTTGATTTTCATGGAACTTCTCCGATCATAATGATAGTGTTGATTGCAGAAATAAATCTTCACAATTACGGAACACTACTTAAACCGATTTATAGAATAATTACATAATGAAACAAAACTAAGGGAGCTACTCATAGCAGAAATAAATATTTTTGTGATGCGTTCTCATACGTCATTTTATTCTCAAAACAATCTTAGCAACATAATTCCTATCACAACTTACTGGGTGGCCTACAATCATCAACAGTGAACAAAAAATACCAATATCTTTGGAATGACAAAAGTTCGTGGTTTTTGACCGTGGATTTTTTGGACAATAAGTTTTTTTTTGCCTCAGCACATGGCTTCAGTATGTCTTATGTTTTGTTTTAATTCACTGAGATGTACATCCATGTGCTGCAGTTTTTTTATCCCAAGTTGTACTGTGTCCATGTCAAGTAAACTCTGGAACATTCCTCTATTTTTTCAATACGGTTATTTCAAATAGTATATCAACAAATTCAGTGAATGTTGTGAATATTTAGATATAAACAATTATGCTTTTAAATTATTACTACCTTCTGTTCCGGGAAAAAATGGTTCGGTATTTTAATTCTACTGCCTTATAATTTTCAATTTCAGTTATATCTGAATTTTTATGTACCATTCAAATTGAACTTAAATTAGGTAACATAAGTAGGTACTTATTAATATATATTTTTATTTTAGCAAAATTTGTTCGAACCTAGTAAATTTAGAAGCTCGATCGAAGTAGAAGCACCCACTACAAAAATATATAGATTTCATGGTGCAATAGTCCATCCAGATGGAAGCAGAGTACCTGTTGGAACTGATAATTTACTATTAAGAGAGTGCCTTTTAAAAAATACAGATTTTATTGAAGGAATTGTAGTATATGCAGGTGAGGAACTTTTCGTTATCATTTTTAAAGTAAACCTTAAACTGAAAAGCATTCTTTAATCAAGTCATAATAACCTAACCTCAATCAACGTAACAAAACAAATTGACTTGTCACAATCTAAACAAAATTATTATGAAATGAATGTACTTTGGGACTTTAGTAACTCCTCCTCTGATAGTGAAATAAGAAGAGGGCCTTAAATATAAAGAGCACGTCACCTATATTTTGAGGAGTACGGAGTATTTTTGCGAAAGATCAACAAAGCCGACAATAGTACATATTTTAAAGCAGATACGAGTAGAATATCGCCTGGCTTTTTCAAATAGTAGTGTATTAAATGTCACTTGAGCATCAATAAAAAACAACTGATGAACATTATGGAGATCAAGTCATACTGCCAATGGAGCAATTGTTAAACCTAATATTTCATGCTCTCAATAATGCCTTTTTATTTTTCCACTGATGGCACCAAATTTACCTCGAAGCCTCCTTCCCATAAAGTCGACTTTACTAACATATTAGAAAACCTGCCTAATACATTGCATGAAACCGATTCGTTGACAAGTCTAATCATTTGTCCGCCCAACCGGAACTTGTACCGAGCCCACTAGTGTTTCAACATCCATGGACCTCAGTTTTACGTCTCCTCCGAAAGACGGTATATCTAGGTATTCAGTATAAAGTATCCAACTAGAAAACTCTACTTATAAGCGGTATTTTAATTAATGTTTTTTGAATTCTCCCAGATAACATTTTATTACTGTTTGATAGCATAATTTTACTTTTTTCCTAACAAAACATAAACATTCTGTCAATCATCACAATTGACTCCTTAATAGTTGTGAAGATAAAGTCGCGCTTGGCAGTAACTTTAGTGATGAGCAAAGACTCGGATAGTCTTGGTCTTGCTCAAATCTACCAGTCCTGGTATTGGTCATTATTTAGTTTCGGTCTTGCGTACAAAATCTTGGTCTTGTTCATTTTACCCATTACTTATTTTTTTTTT
>CAJUYI010001767.1:40038-85066 GCA_910591695.1 Galerucella pusilla
AAATTTATATTTAATAACTATCTTATAATTACAATATGTTTATTAATTTTAGGGTTCGTTATCCGAAGATAAAACACTTGTCAATGATTTTTTTTTAAATGTCATTAATAAAATTTAGATTTTTACAATAAATGCGGTGATAATTTTATTAATTAAAATTTCATCTCAACATTCCCTAAAGTTCTTTAAAACTATATTTTTTATTTTTTTTTTATTTAATCAAACAAAATATTTGTGGAGAAGTTTACCCCCCAATTTATAAAGTTCCTAAAAACTATTAATTATAACATCTAACATAACATCTAATTATCTTTTTTTTTTTTTTTTTTCAATTCTGGGTTCTAAATATTGAGCTTGAGAGAATATTGAGAGTGCGTAGTTACTCATGTTGCTACTTTTAAAATCAAATTTCCCAAAATATAATTTTTCTCTAACATAACCTTGTTCTGTTTCCTGTTTCCCCCCAATACTGTTTCAAGAATAATTTTTCAAAATCGTTAAAAGCATTGATAATTGTATCATTACATGTTAACCAGAGCAATGTTTGATTATTCAAATGAGACCTAATTGTTTCCTTCAAATCTTCAATATTAAACATATCTCTTAATTTGATCTTAAGACATCTGATAAAAACCTTTGAATGCATTTTACGTGTCTTCATCAAATTTCAAACTACTTTCTCCATGATTGCAAATGTAATTGATTCCTTGTGTATTGTTATTGTTTTGTTGAGCTTTATTCTTCATGTTTTGAATTTCACTTTCCAATTCCATCATTTTCTCCTTAAACTCTTCTTTTATTTCCGTTTCTAAAATTTCAAAGTCCCGTGTATTCTTATTTTCTTTAATTTGTTGTAATTTTACATCCATTTCCCTTATTAATTCTCTCTGTGTTTTCAGATTCATTTCTTCTGCTATCGATATATTCAATTGTATACCTTGTTCTACATCTTGTATCCTTTTATTATTTTTCATAATGTTTCTATCCACCATTTCTATATGTTATTTTCCTTCTCCACGCATCTTGTTCACCATATCTTTTATTTCGTGTTTTCTATCTGTACTTTCCTGAATTAAGCTTGATTGTAATTTATTCATTTTTTCTTCTTGTTCTTTCTTATGCTTTTCAAATTGTTTTCTCATTTCTGTTAAGTGCTCTTCGAATTTCTCTTCTTGTCTATCAAATTTTTTATTGATTTCTACCTTTGCACTTCTTATCTCTTCCTTCGTGCTCATCATATCTTCTCTTGTGCTCTTCACGTCAGACATAATTGTTCTCATCATTTCCATTAATTCTTCAGTTCCTTTCGTTTTTTCCTCGGTGTAATAGCGTACTTCTTTTATGATATTATCTCCTCTTTCTTGTCTTGTTATTTTTTCCTTTTCCATGGCTGTAGTTAATCTTTCTTCTAATGTTTGTTTACTTCCTTTTGTGTCCAAGTTTATTAATTTTAAAAGTTCTTTGAGTTCTTCCACAGTTAAATTATTAATGTCAATGTTTTCTTCATTCATTGTAAAATTTTCCAAAAATCCTCAGATGTTATTCTTTTAATTATAACCCGTTTCTGCCAATTGTGGTGAAATTTATATTTAATAACTATCTTATAATTACAATATGTTTATTAATTTTAGGGTTCGTTATCCGAAGATAAAACACTTGTCAAACTTATTCAATCACTGTCACTTCTTACCTTTTTTTCTACCCAACCTTCAATTTTGACAAACATGCCAATTAATTTTTTTTAAAATGTCATTAATAAAATTTTGATTTTTACAATAAATGCGGTGATAATTTTATTAATTAAAATTTCATCTCAATATATAGTAAGTATAAGTAACACCACCTATTCAGAGGCCCTTCCACACCTATAATCTACCAAAGTATCCATCGACAATACATTCATTACAACAGCGTTTTCAGCCAAATTAAGAATAAGTTGTGTCTCAAACCATTCTTCAAAATAGGAGCCGTTAATTTCGTCATGGTACCTAATTGGCGGAATTCTTTTTTGTTAAAAACCAAAATTTTGTCCTCCTATAAACGGTAAAGAGTAGATTTTGTAAAATATCGCCTTGTTTAACCCTCGCCAATTCATAGTAGCCCTCCCTAATAGTATATTTTTGCCCTACAATATTGCCTCTTATTCTACCATTGGAAACGAAATGCGCTATCTCGCCCATACTGCTCAGCAAGTATGATACTCAGTATAGTAACCTGTTTTTGTGTCACTTCGAATATCAGTAAATTTTTCTTACTTGACGTTATAAATAGCAACATATTTTCTTTTTAGCTAAAATTCTTCAAATGTAAAGTATGTCCAGATTTGACATTCACAAAGGAAAAGGAATATCTTGTGCATCTTAGAAATACCCACGAAGGTAAAATTATAGAAAGTCATATGTGCAATGTATGTGGAAGAACTTTCCGTACTAGTTCAGAATTAACTTTACATATTAGATCCAAATGTGGAACAGAAAAACAGTTTATTTGTAAGGTAAAATATTAGTACAAGTTGTGATATTATAACAAGTATACTTTTTTGTATCGACTTGAATGGCTTAAAATGTAGGTTTGGTAGTAGTAAATCTTATTTTGCAAAAACTATAGAGACTGCATGTGTATATAAACTGATTTTTATAGTGTGCTTACCTATTTAATTGCTATGCCTGAATCATGTTATCAATGAAATTGTTTCAGGGTGTGTTGTAACTCGGTAGGTTAAACCATTGCTATAGTTAACCATTAGTTAATTTCAAAACGTTGTTGCAACGCAAAATTTTAGACGTTCACCAACGAAAAGTTTACCATCAGATCGCAGATATTTAATCTGTGGTCAAACACGGAACAGTGCAATTTTATATGTCCTATTGTCATATTCCATAGCATGAAACTAAATCACTAAATATAAATGACAAACATGACAACAGCAGAAACGAAAGGCTGAAATTCTTTTGTTTTACCCACTGATGCCAATTGAAATCCATTGGTTACGTACACGTGACTCCTGATCGGCAATTCGTGGTTAGTCACTGGTCCAGTTACCAATGAGTTAACCTGCAGAGCTACAACCCACCCTCTATTTACAATTCAAGATGCAATATGTCTTGATCGTAAGAATGACCAGTTGACCCAGCAATTTTAGCGGTTTGATGCCATTTTCATTGCCTGCAAGGCGAAATTTTAGTGAGAAAAATCAGTTATAGTGTATCTAATGTCAATGTGATGACCTTGAATTGTATTACATATTTTATGCAGGTTAATTTTAATCCACTATATTAATTTGAATTACATTTGAAAAGCATTAATTCACAATATTCGAATTTATAAAAAAAATTTGTGCACTTCATTGGGTGGCTTTTTCCTTCAAAGGGATTAAAAATATGGGTCATCACATTAACAATAGTTACACTATACTAACCAATTTGATTGTGTCTTTAGCTGATTCCGATTGTTGATGTTTATTCGTTCCATAATCAAAACTTACTGTGTATATGATTTAAATTTCAGCATGTTACTAAATTTGACAACTTTCGCCCACTTCTGCATGTTCTGGACTGGTATTCAATGTAATCATATGCATGCATATGTTTTTCCTTTTAGGAATGCGGTCAAAAACTCATGTCGCCTGGATCTTTGTATACTCATTTAAAAAGACATAAAGGAGAAAATACGTTCATGTGTAGATTTTGTGCCAAATTATTTCTCACTTCTGGACAACTGAAAGTTCATGAAAGGATTCATACGCAGCAAAAGGATTTTGTATGTGAAGTAAGTTATTTTGTGTAATTTGGTTAATTATCCACTTTCAGACGATAACAGTATTTTTAATTTTCATAAAAATCGAATAAAAAATTGATATTATATTATCTTCCAACCTCATCTTCTCAACCATCTTAATGTTTTAACATAGTTTATAACGTTCCCGAGGGAAGCTCATCGGTCACCAATAATTCTGGGTACTTTTGAAACGTTGAAATTTCATTTATGTCAAATGTCAGTTCCATTCGATTTTGTTGATTTTTATTGGGAGAAGTAGAATTCGATAGATGGCGTTCTGAAATGTCTATGTCATCTTAGCAACGAGTAAAACAAATCAGCCATTTGATATTTAAGTGGTTTTATTTTGCTGTGTTATTTTCAGTGTGTGCTTTGTAAAACTTTTGATATTTCTTTGATTGTGCTGTTAAACTAAATTTTGACTCCTAATATCTTGATATTTGTGAAAAGTACAATAAGCGTTCAATTAACTGTGTAGTTTTAGGTCTGATTTTGTGTTTTTACTTTATTTTTGATATAGTCATATCTACAAAAATTGCAGGGAAGATACGTTTGTATGAGTAATATTTTGAATCTTTTAATACCGACTTATTTTCTCTTTGATCTGCAATGAAAACAAAAAATAGAATAACATAACCTCTTCCATAATATCTCTGATTATATAAGAATATTAGCTCAGAAATGATGACAGTTGAGTAGAAAAACACAGTTTTAAACTTGTCATTGACACAAAATTAAACAAATAAAGTACGAATTTACGGTAATTACCTTGACTTGCATAAAATACAAAAACAATGCAAAACGAATTATTTAACTCGTTGCGACAGTTACAATTTTTTCCGCCAGAGGTCTCATTGAATTCTACTCCGCCCAATAGTTGTATTTTTTTATTCTTATGATTGCTTTTTCCACTGACATGTGACATAATGACAGACACAGCACACCCTCTAGCAGTTTAACTCTCATCTACAATTTGTATCCAAGTTATAATATCGTACCCGGTCGCTTGAGAGCGCATTAGTAGCGTGACGTTGCAGAATCGCCCAATCGGAGGACGGAGGGAACGTCACGTGAACTGTCAATTATTGAAAGTTACAAAATGGTTATCACCCGTCAACTTTTCAGTCAATATTTTACCTTTTAAATAAAGGTTTATGGTAGCTATATATCTTTAGAGTGGATTATGATAATCAATGATTTCAAGTTTCAAATTCTCCGTGGTGGAACTGTTATTCCGAGATTTTTATATGTATGTATTTATTTATAATATATATTTTATGTTTATATATATTTAATATAAAATGATGAACAACTTCGAAGTTTTCTTTCAAGTTTCCAAAAATATTATTGAGATTTCTAAATACATACATTATTTTTAGGATGTAACCATAAACTATATATTACGTAGAATTATACTTATAGATCTCACTGTATATTCATCTTATTTAATTTTTTGAAAAATAGTTAACAACAATAGCCAGTTTGTCGAATTTAAGATAAAGACACTCCTGTATTTTGTTTATTTCTTGGTGTACATATTGGAATTTTTTACAGTCATTTGAGTGTGAAAAAATATGTGCACTTTGAAATAATTCAAATCTTATATTTAATATTTAAATATCCCGCCCTTATGCCCGATTTCACCAACCGTCTCGTAAAGTTAGGTAATATCCAAGTCGAATTTAGGAATTTCTAAATGCGCGTGGTCCAACATAAATTGCGTTTAGAAATTCCTAAATTCGGCTTGGATATTACCTAACTTTACGAGACGGTTGGTGAAATCGAGCATTAGTTATTTCATATTTCCCGCTCTTTTAGTTATTCTTCTTCTTGCTCCTTTTTTGAGCTATATTCTGAGGGATAATTTACCCTTTTCTTGTATGTCACAGATTTCTTTAGTTCTGTGCTCCATGTATACTATCGCAGCGCGCGGCTGGCGCGGCGGATGGTCTCAATACTAATATATTAGATCTGAGATTTAGTAAAGGAGTTAGCCTGCTAGAGGGTGTGCTGTGATGACAGAAGCAAAATGGTTACTTCCTAAAAGTTCCTAGAAATATTGGCAACCGATGCGTTGAGTGAGTATTCAGCAAGAACGTCATTTAAAATTTCAAGATTCACGCTTTGGGGGTGTACTCATTGTTTTAATAAGCATGTAGATGTTAGTAATGATAAAAACACTAAAAAAATCTTACGTTTTGGATGGTAGACATTAAATGTCATTCTTGTCATAATAACCACTTTTTGTTGGCCAAACTGACCGCCTCTATTCCTTGGTTATGTTGCTTTCGTTTATTTGGGCTTCAAGCACGTGTGCGTGACGCCTCAGTCGTCACGACTTTTAAGCAAAACGAACACGATTTTTTAGGATGCTCAAAACCACTCGTGTCATGTGCCAATGCCAATGAATTTCCTGTGTTGTTAGAAGAACAGTTTTCAATTATAATGTTTTTGATAATATAATTTTGCATATTTAGATATTTTTAGTAAGGTTTAAATGGTAATCGGCACAATCTTAACCTTTAAATAAACGTCAAACCGGTCAAACGTCAAATATTTAATGTCCGTGGCTTGAAGCTCATACTTTTCGGTATGTGCTCAAAGGGCAAGGGGAAGATAAAACTAGGCTTCACGCCCGGTAATAAACGAACGAAATTCAGTCACTACGAGCTGCTACCAGCAGCTAAAAGTGAATAATCGAAAACACCTTTAGTTTGCAGTATTTTGTTTCATTCAACCTTGTTTGAACCCATTGTATGTTAGCACACTATGCTTGTTACTATTAAAACTGAACAAAAATATTTTGAGATGGTCCTTTCTCCCTTTCACCTATAACATTTATTTTGTGGTCTAATTATCATTTCATATTACACAGGTTTGCGGCAAAGGCTTTTGTCATCGTCAAAGTTTAATAACTCACATATCTTTACACACAGGCATCAAACCTTATCAATGCGAAGGGTGCGGAAAATCTTTCAGTTGTGTTGGTAATTTACTAAAACATAGGAGAACGCATGCAGACACATGTGGAGCCATACCTATGACAAGTCATCGTGTACAAAATCCTTCGACAAAAATTAAAGTTAGAATAAACACTCCCGCATCGTCAAAACTTAAACGTATGCAAATGAAGAGGGAATTGGAGGAAAAATTAGCCAACTTAGATAATGAGATAAATGAAGAAAAATCACAAGATGTTAAAGATGAGGATATTAAGGTAATTTTCATTTTAAATATAGTTAAAGCGATTTTTAGCGAGTTATGAATTATAACCAGGCGGTTATTTACGGTAACAAGCATTTGTTCACTCTTTAAAATGAAGCGTTTACGAAAATTGGTTGTAAATGTACTCATCTACCTCATAAAAGGAACTGAAACGTGAACTTTGCGTTCAGCTTTTCATCTTTTATATTTATCATTGAATTTCTTCAGAATTTTGGTGTTTGGTGGAATAGTCCATATATATTTCCTAAAAATATTGCTTTTGAAAAATTAATAAATTATTTCACTTTTGTGATTTGTGGTGGAATAAACTAATGATCCAAAAATCAAGATTCTTAAAGTATTTTACCGCGAAATTTAAAATTTTGAACTGTCTAAATAAGAATGAGAAAGGTTCCGGCAAGTCTTCTCTCATCGTCTGTCGACAAAGTAGCAGGAACTGTGCAGTAATTCATTCAATAATTTTAACACCAGTTTGAATGAACGTTTTATCCGTTTTATCATAAGTATCTGGATCCTGAAATAAAAGTTTCCTGGGATACAAGTCCCTTTGGATTAACAAGTTTCCTGCATACAGTTCCATGGAGTAAACAGTCCATAAGAATACATCAGTAGTATCCACATCAATAGTTACAGTACAACTTTATCTTCACAAACAAAAGTTCTAGTGTGCTAAGTATTTTTTTTATTGTTATTAACCCATCTTTTTTCTAATATCAATACCGTAATTATATACATTTTCTTTATCTTGATAGTTTTATTTATTATACAGAAACTTTAAGTTCTTTTTTTTAAACAGATTAAAAGTTACTGACCTTTAGATTTGATTTTCTTTCTAATTTTCTTTTAGGAAAGAAAACTAGTGGCGCCCTAAAATATCTTTTTCTGTTTCTCTAGTTTTGCCAATATTAATTTGTATTTCTTAAGATTAAGATTAGTTTACTACAGTGCCGTAGCCAGGGGGGGGCACTAGGGGCCCGTGCCCCCCCCGAAATGCCCGCGGCGGATGTTAAAAATCAACGCTCTGCCCAGAACGACACTAAAGAGGTTTAAGTCCAAATCAAACATCCTGACTTCGATCACGTTTTTATTGTCCTGTAAAGTATGTAACTCAACTTTTAATGATGTGAGACTAGCCATCGATTTTTACCAAGAAGATTTGTGTGGAGACGTTTACCCAGCAATACTAGAAACAGAGTTTGACTTCTGGAAATGAAAATGGTGTAATGAAAAAGACACTCCAAATAATCCTCTAGAAGCCCTCGGGAAATGTCCTGACGATTTTTTTCCTAATATTAGAGTGTTGTTGAAAATATTTTCCATTTTACCTGTTACTACAGCATCCGACGAAAGAAGCTTTTCCAGTCTAAAGAGAATCAAAACATACTTAAGCAATTCTACAAGTGAAACACGACTCAACGGTTTGGCTCTCATGACATTCACAGGGACATGAATATTGAAGCTGAAGTTATAACAGATATGTTTGCATCCAAAAAAGAAAGACGCCTGGATTTTAAATTATGATGCCTTTTTCCCTTGATTATGTGTGGCAGTGGCATATCAATATAAATAAGGCACTCTATATCTCAGATTAATGTAAACTTGTAAACAATAACAAAAAAAGTAATAAAAATTAAATTTTTATGATCTGAAGTTTTTGTCTCACCATACCCAAGCCACTTGGTGCCCCCCCCCCCAAACAAAATTCCTGGCTACGGCACTGGTTTACTACCAAATTTAATTGGTTAGTTAGGCAAGAACCTGCGATAATTATCATCATTTTTTTTAACGACATTCAATCTCATTATTTGTTTCATTGGCGCTCAACGTCAATCAATAAATTGGTTTCAGACACAGACATATAAAGTGGTTTCAGAACAACTGATCCTTTCCAATTCAAGCAAATATTTACCATTTATATTTCCTCCACTGAAAACTTAAAAAATCAATTCATCAAGCAACTGTACTCAAATCAACATAACCTTACATTTGTTCCAAAGCAAAAGTTTGAACCACTGCCAGTTGCCCACTTCCTAACCAGGCAACTGATATTTTAGTAGTTACCATTTGTAACTCGCTAAAAATGACTTAATTTAAGTTTGTTACACTTTTTTTATTGTTTTTGTTAATAGTCCGAAGATGAAAAATCTGAATCGATCAAAAATGAAACTGTAAAACGATCTGATGACAAATCTATAAAAAGAGAAGATTCCGGTGATGATTTCTTTGATGACAGTGATAGCGATGAAGATTTTTTTGATAAGGATGATGATGACGATGACGACGACGATGATTATGAGGGCGATGATGAGATATTTGAAAAAAAGAAACCAGTAAAAACAAAACCTCGTAAAAGACGAACGATTTCAGTTCAAGACGAGGATGTTGAACACTTTATTAAAACACGAAAATTAGGTGAGTTCTCAAAATTTGAAATTATTCGGGTGACCCACAAAGTTTTGACAGTTCAGTATCTGGAAAACTGATGTTTGTATTTCCTTTTTTCTTCTCATTAAATATTTCGTTAGTCAGCTACTCCGACAATCGATAACCTAGATTTCTACCTGAAATACGGACGCAAACTTCCCCAACGATGGAGGACTCCACCTCCTGTTTCTTTATCAGTTTCAGATTCGTCAGTGTACCAAGACAAGTTTCCTTCCTACCCATTCCAGTATAGCTGAATATTGTGGTAAAAAGCGAGTTTGTGATAACATCTGTGATTCTGGAATGACCGTGTAGATGTTGGTTCTCATTGCAATTCAGCCTGAACGCAGCCATTTCCGCTTCCGCCTTAGAACAAGAGGCGTAAAATTGAGAATGGCTTCCATTATATACAAACTAGCAAGCATTTGAAGTTTCGATAATTTCAGTTCGGCTTTCTTTTGATCTGTTTTTGGTCACCAGACTAATGCTCCATATTATGTGAATCTCACCACAGTTTTGTCTACGATCCATGGACTTATTCCCCTTATTCCTATCGCCCGCTTGGCAGGCAGTTATTACAGCCATTCTTCCTTCATTTTATGAAGTTTGAGTGAATTCCAGGTTAGTTCTGCAACCAAAATTATGCCCAGATACTTGACCTCCTAGTTTTGATACACTGCACGTTCAGGAAGCTCTTGAAATTTGTAATCTCCCATGGTACCTTTTTCTACTGAAGAGAATAATGGCAGTTTTTGCAGAATTTACTCTTATGCATTCTTACACCTTTTCTACACCATCTCCAGAGTTTGTTGCATTAGCTCCGATACAACGTTCGAGTTACCCCCATTGCAAGTATTGTCAGAGCATCTGATAGGAACTCTCCGTGACTACAGGCACAAAACAGTCTAACCTATAGAAGTGAAAGTCTAATAGGATTACCTAGAATTAAAAAATGAGGTGTCAAACCCATCTACCCGAAGCGCTAGTTGCAATTGAGTTGTCGAAATAGGTAAGGCAGCTGAGGCCGAAAACAGACTAAGGGAAGAAGAATTTCAGCGATCACAGTGGATGGGTTCAGAACTATTTCATAGCGCTTTTTTTTAATGGAAGTTTGTTTATTTGAATGACTTATGCCCGATTTCACTAACCATTTCCTAAAGTCAGGTAATACCTAAAAAGAATTTAGGAATTCCTAAATGCAATTCACATTTTACAACGCGCTAAGTAATACCTAAGAGTGATAATATTACGTATTTTCCATCACTTTTTGATCAATCCTGAAAGGATTGTAGGAACAGCTTTGCGAGTGAGGCACCTTTTTGACCCAATAACAATATATTGTGGTTCAAAATGTCTGTTGCAAGCTTTGTAGGATTTAAAAATCTGTTCAGCGCTTATAATTCCTTTAGTTTTGGATTGCGAATAAAGGCAACCCATTCATTCAACAACAAAGGGTCATGTTTGGGAAACCTATGTCAATTTGATGTCTGTACACGTGTACACCCAAGAACGCAACACTTCACACCAACCTTTATAAAGTTATTATAATATTCTGAATCATTACACTTGATAACACTTCCAGTACCTAATTGAAACACAAATAACAGCAGCAAATGACAAAAGGAAACAATCTATAAAAGACAATGGTGTCAACAACTATGTTATCTATGCTATATGACAGCTATGATGAATTTCAAAATCTTTTCTTCTTTTCGTGCTAAAGGCCTTAGCTGCCATGCCTGTTTCGACAACTCAATTGCAACTAGCGCTTCAGGTGGATGGGTTTGAAACCTCATTTTTGTATTCAAGGTCACAAAACAGTCTAACCTATAGAAGTGAAAGTCCAATAGAATGAAAAAATGAGGTGTCAAACCCATCCACCTGAAGCGCTAGTTGCAATTGAGTTGTCGGAATAGGCAAGGCAGCTGAGGCCGAAAAACAGACTAAGGGAAGAAGAATTTCAGCGATCGCAGTGGATGGGTTCAGAACTATTTCATAACGCTTTTTTTAATGGAAGTTTGTTTTTGAATGACTAATGCCCGATTTCACTAACCATTTACTAAAGTCAGGTAATACCTAAAACGAATTTAGTAATTCCTAAATGCAATTTACATTTTACCACGCGCTAGGTACCTAATGCCTAAGAGTGATAATATTACGTATTTCCTATCACTTTTTGATCAATCCTGAAAGGATTTTAGGAACAGCTTTGCGAGTGAGGTCCCTTTTTGTCCCAATAACAATATTGTGGTCCAAAATATCTGTTGCAAACTTTGTAGGATTTATAAATCTATTCAGCGCTTTAGTTTTGGATTGCGAATAAAGGCAACCCATTCATTCAATAACAAAGGGTCATGTTTGGGAAACCTATGTCGTTTTGATGCAATGTCTGTACATCCAGGAACTCAACACTTCACACCAACCATTATAAATATTATGAATTATCACACTTGATAAGACTTACAGTACCTAATTAAAACACAAATAACAGCAGCAAATGGCAAAAGGAAACAATCTATAAAAGACAATGGTGACAACTATATGACAGCTTTGATGAATTTTAAAATATTTTCTTCTTTTCGTGCTAAAGGCCTTAGCTGCCAGGCCTGTTCGACAACTCAATTGCAACTAGCGCTTCAGGTGGATGGGTTTGAAACCTCATTTTTGTATTCAAGGTCATCCTATAAAGTTTCACTTCTGTAGGTTAGACTGTTTTGTGTTCAAGGTCATCCTATAAACTTTCATTTCTATAGGTTAGACTGTTTTGTGACTACAGGGGACCTATTCTCAGCATATGCAAATTTGCATTCGCATATAACAATTTACGAATGGCTACATGCGCATTCGTAATGAATATTGTATTTTTTCCTATTCGCATACGTGGTTCGCAAGTGTTTACGAACGGTTAGCTAAACACACTCGCGTAAACATGGCAATACAGCATTAGCACATGCTGTGGCTCAGCTGATGTTTATCAAATCCCCTGACGTACAATATTGGGCTTGTTCTCATAAGCATCACAGACAGTCTTTGACAATCCGGATTCGGCGCAAAGGCCCAAATCGTTCTCGTCAGAACGATTTATACATATTATATGTCAATGAATACATCATACACTTTAAAACATATACAAAAGCGAGGTTATGTATGGCAAATACGCATTCGTATATGTGATTCACTCAAAATATCCCGCTCGCTGCAATTTCGAATGATACATACGCATGCGAACCAATTGCGAATGTTCAAAAATAGGAACCTTCGCATTTATAAACATTACGTATGCGTATCTTAACATTCAGCAGCTGAGAATAGATCCCCAGGGCCCGTATTCTTAAGGGACTAGTGAGAATCTCACCAATGAGATAGGTGTATTGCATGGTTGCCTAAAACATGAGAGTTTCAAATTTGTCATATTTTTAAAGGCAATAGTGAGATCTGCAATATCACCGGACGAAATCCAATACGCATGTTTCTAAGCTTCTCACCGCTTTTGGCGAGATTCTCTATCGGTCCGAACCATGAGAGATTGAATCTCTCTCGTTTCAGGCAACCCGTAATGCATCAATCTCATTGGTTAGATTCTCACTAGTCCCTTAAGAATACGGGCCCTGGATGCTGCATGTAAAAAAGTCTTGGTCTTGCATATTTGAACTTGGTTTGGCTCTTCTTCTTGTTTATCGGTCTTGCAAAATCGCACTTTTATCCATGTATTGATCAATGTAATTATTATGGTGTAATAATGACGAGGTAACAATTTTCCAATGGACATGTTATCGTGAAAGACCGAAATCTGGTGAATGTCGAGATACACCGGAGAATGTCAACATTACAACGTTGCTTGACGTATGTCCGAAATATCGTTGAAATTTCATTATTTCTCACTTACACCGGCGATTGTCGACATTCAGGATGTATGTTAAAAAGAATTTTTTTTTAAACAAAAAAAATCCATAATATGGGAAAAGGACTTTGTTGAACTCAAAACAAACAGTAGAACACATAGACTTATAATATAAAGGAGACAACTTGTTTACATTTTGAGGCGATCAATCATCATTCTATCTTTCAATTTTATCTCTCTCCCTCCAGATTGCGTCGTTGACAGATCTCCATAATTTCGAGAAAGTATTTCGAAATAATTTAGTTATATTTAAAGAACTGGAGAACACTGCTTTTATAATGCATATATTGAATAAAAACTTCCATAGACCATTCAATTTTGAATTAATTGATCCTTACATTACTAAATAATCACTAAACTTTGCAAATATTACTAAATTAAAAACGAACAAAACAGCGCTTTGGCAACACCCCATATGTTTTAGGACTCTATTAAATGACTAATAGTATACGCGTAGTTTTGCTATGTTGCCGAAGTGATATAGCTCTTTTAGTGCTTACTTTACTGTTATAAGGTGTTTTTTTAGTACTTATTGTGGAAATTTAACTTTGTTTGGCCAATCATGGTGAATTATTGTGTTGTGTTTAAAAAAGTGGATTATTCAAACCCAAATTTAACTTTTCATAGGTAAGTGAGGTTATCTTATTAGTGGCGTGGCGTGGTATAAGTGTTTGTCAATATCAGAGGTGTAGAAGAAGGGTTTTGGCGTCTATTGGTGTTAATCAAATAAACCAAATTAGTATAGTATAGTATACTAATAGTATATATAGTATACAAAATACATATCTGAAAAATATATCTTTGTTAATCAGGTTTCCCCAAGATCCTGAAAAGAGACTTCTTTGGTTTTCATTAGTTGGAACAAGGACATTTGCCCAAATTTCCAAAATTGTGCTCTGACCACTTCCAATCTGAAGATCTCTTAGTTCCAATGGATCTAGATATATTAGACGAGGTGCCAAACCACGTCATTGTGAAGGCATTTTATTTTTAGATGATGATTTATCTAATAGGTAAAAATGATTTATTATGTTTATATCAATATGAGTATCAATAAGATAATGTATTAACTATAATATGATAATATTGGAATAACAAATGAAAATATCAGTTATATTTATGTTTTTTTATTTTAGTGTTTTTGAAACACTACCTTCTCTTCCACAAAAATACCTGAGGTGAGTAAATTTGTAGTTTGTAGCACTCATCGTAGAGTAAAGTTGCTCATATGCTCATGTATGAGAAGTTGCGAAGTTTGAACAAGTAGCTGTGACTACCTATGTTGGTATATGGTTTAGAGTACCTTGTACTAGGTATTATTTTAAAACTGGATAAATAAATACAGTGTATTGGTTTTAATTTATTTGTGTTTTACTTTTATAAGTGATTTAATTATTTTTATTCTCAACCTTCAACTTACCCATTTTTAAGCTAATTCACTAAGCGGGAACATGAAAACTCCTACTCTCTTCGGGTTCTGGCGCCAAATAAAAAAAAATCCCTTTTCTATATAATATGTATAAGAATTATATAATTTAATTTATTATTAAATTTTAATTTTACTATATTCCCTGTTCCAAAAGATAATAGTAGACAAAATCTATCCTTTTTTAATGAAAATATTGTTCTTTATGGTTTTAATAGAAATTGATGCGCTCATGTATTTCTATGACCATAGAGAACACATGAAAAGTGTATGTCTATGACATTTAATCCTATATAACATAACCTTAAATTTAATGTGCTGTGGCTGTGATAGAACAAGTTGTAATATTGTTTAAATAAAATTGATATTCGAAAAGAGCTATTTAATAAAGTTAAATTATAAACAAACACAATAAGTTACATGAATAAGTAGGTACAAAATTTTGAAGATTTCAGTAAAAAATATACTGTTAAAATGATTCGCTGTTCAACAAGAAACTTAACCTACAGAAAACAACATTTGGAATCTAAATCTAAAATAGTTTTTTTTTTTTTTAAATTGTCACGGAAAACGTTAATTGGCTGTACAGCTGACCGAATATTTTGTTTTTATCTATTTATTGGTACCAATAATTGAAAGTCACTAACCTTGTGCACTATTTATGGAAATATCAGAGCGAGTATTGGAGTTCTAAACAATTTAGGATGGGATGGGATCTACTGGGTCAATTTCTGGATAATTTATTCTTTTCTTCTGGTGAGTATTCTTATTATTTTATTTGATCATTAATTTATCTCTTCAATTCACCTAATTATGGAATATTGGACTGTTTTGGATTTTTCTTTAATTTTTATCTAAATTTTTCTTTCCTTCCACCATATATCAATCTTTCTTTTCCAACCAACTAACTAGCGTCCCCAAACAAACTTTTTTATCCTCCTGTTGCTATGTGATCTTTCAATGTTACTTGATTTCTTAAAATTTTGGAACTTTTCTTTTAATAAAATTCCTTTTACCCGATTTCTTCCATCTATTTCTTTTTACAATTCTTCATACACTTCTTATCATTAAAATTTTCAGAAATAAACACTTTTTAAATTACCTTATTCTTACAAACATCTAACAATGTGAATTAACCTTTTTCATTAAAATTTAAAATTTCTACAACCTGTAATCCAATTATTATTCATGTAACCTTTTTAAATTGATTTCTTAAATCTAATTCTACCATCCGTTATCATAAACTTGTTCTAAATCTCTTTCATTTTTAATATAAATTTTTCTTATTTATTAACAAAAACAAACAAATTATTTATTTCTATGTTTCATTATCAAAATTCCACAGAACAATCTGACATAAGGTCATCCTGACATATTAACCTATAAAATGATATTTTGACATAATAACTTCAAAATTTATAAATCATAAATAATTACTATTATTATTTTAATTAAATTTCTGTTTTAGGTCAGGATATTTGTGGTAGTGAATAGTAATGAATCATTCAAGAGATAATAATTTTATTATACAAGATATTTATAAGCCAGTACACTTTTATGAAATAATTTCTTCTATGATAGAAGTTCAAAGTAGGTACTTTATTCTATTTTATTTTTATTTAATAAAACATCTTTCTATAAAGAATTTGATTTTGTATACTATTTCCTTCTTGCAATTCAACATAAAATATAGCTTATTGATATTTCTTCCCTAAATACTTGTTTGATAGCATTATATGCTCTAATAATTAAATTAATTATGCTACTTGGGATTTGGTAATTTCAATATCATTTCAACAGATAGGTATTTCAATTCATTATTCATTTATATACCCATATCACTCTTTTATTTTGTTATTTTTTACGTTTTAACTTGTTTATCGATTTGTCTATACAATTTTTGTAAATTTTGAATGACAATAAAACATTTCTCACTTTCTTTGCCTTATTACATCCTGCAATCATGATCCAATAAAAAAACGTTATATATTTAATTATTTATGGTAGATTTTGAACCGTACGCCAATGGTGATGAAAATCAACAGCCCAATTACACTGATGTCATTTTGAGCACGTGACTGACAAGGACTGTGCTTTCTTGCACTTATAGCTTCTTTTAAAACAATAATAGATCGCCTTAAAGAGCATTTTATCAATGAAATATTTTGTCTCTGGTATTTATAAGTCTATGGTAGAATATAAAAATATAAAATGAAATATAAAAAATAAGAACAATATCTTATTTATTGCAACAACTTAAACTACCGTGGCACTTCGAATTGCACAAAAGTTCCTTGCTTTTACAGCTGCATTTAGTCGTGGAACACTTCCTTTTGCAGTTACAACGTGTATAGCCTCGTCCTCCACTTTTTGAATTAGCAGAAGCTGCTTCTCTTAGCGACATTTCTTTTGTTGAAACTTCGTCCATGGAAAGTAACTTTTCTTTACAAATTACGAACTGATTACGGGTGAAAAGCTGCTTCAAGGTACCATTTTTGTTAGCTAATCTATAAAAGTCTGAATCCTCTGTTCCAACAACAACCGCTAACACATTTCAAAGGTCTGTACGACCACGGTCGACATCGGGGACTTGAATTCTTACGGGTGTCACCAATTTGGGCAGGAGGAAACTTTTTTTTGAGGTTCGCAACATTTTTGTTGCTTGAAGTAGAAGATTCTCTTTTGCAGCTACTCTTTTTAAAGAAATTAGCTCGTGTTGTTCAGTCATTGCTTGAGATGAAGATGTGTTAGCTGGCGTATCAGTCAGTGCTTGAGATGGAGATGTGCTAAGTGGCGGATCAGTCAGTGCTTGAGATGAAGACGTGTCAGGTTGCGGGCCAGTCAGTGCTTTAGATGAAGACGTGCCAGGTTGCGGATCAGCTCCAATGGTATTTTCATTATCCATGTCTTTTTCAACATAAGCTTCTAGCTGTTCTTCGGTCTCAATGTTTGAAATTTACCCGCGAGAGAGTGATGACGATGTTATACCCCTTTTTGGTTTAACGCCAAACAGGGCTTCATAAGGACTCTGGCGTATTCCTTCCTGATAAGTTGTGTTTTTGGCGAATTGGACAAACGGCAAACCTTCTGACCACTTGTTTGAATCATTGTCTTGCATCCAAGCCGTTAACATATTTTGTGTGTCCTGATTGGCTCTTTCAACTGAGCCTTGTGTTTGTCTGTGACGAGGCTTTCCATGTACTATTTTAACATCTTTCCACATAGCGCATAGTTAAGATATGACTCGATTACTGATGAACTCTCTGCCATTTTCCGAATGCAATATAGCGGAAGCACCAAATGTTAAAAAAATTTGGAGAAGGTGATATGCTACTTCTTCCGATCTCTTGCTTTTTAAAGGTCGTAACTGGACAAATTTGGTTAAATGATCTTGATATACCATTATAAACTTGTAATCGCCATCCCTGTGTGATTGCAAGTCTATCAAGTCGACTTGATATCTAGAGTTCAATTGGGAACTGAGCATTGGTTTCACAACAATACCTTTTTTAGGCGCACTATGTTTCATTTGACATTGTTTACACAAATTTAAATACAACATTACAACTTCATAAGTAATATTTTTGTATCTAACTTGCAATTCTTTAAGCATTCGTGTTCTTCCTCCATGGCTTGTTCTTATGTGAGTTTCAGAAAGTATTGTAAACAACTCATCATTAGTGACATAATATTGGATATTTGTTTCTCCTGGTTTTAATGGCACAATTAACTTTTCTTCATTACTAACTTTTAAAATGTCAAAACGTTTTAAACGTCTGTAGTCCAAAGTTGTACTACACTTACTTTTAGCAGAAATTACTTCAGAAACTTTCCAAAAAACTTATCACGATTCACTGTAGTAGCCATTGAATAAAAATTATAATTTCTAATAAGAAAATTAAATTAGGTTAGGGAGCGCTGTCAAACGTTGCGTTAGACTGACGAAGACAAAGCTAACTGAAACAAGGGGCTGGAACCGTCTAAAAACTTGTCGCGACCTGCAGTGTCCGAGATTCACCGGACCTCATTTGTGTTTATCGTCATATACCGGTGAAAGTCCGAATGTATAATAGAATTAAGAAATGTTCGTACTTTCACCAAGGCATTTGAAATTTGTCGACATCCCCCGGCGAATGTTGACATTCACTACTTTCGGTCTTTCACGGTAACAGATATATATCATTTTTTAGAAAAGGGAAAAACGGCAATGTGCGCCTATTGCAATAGAGAATACAGTAACTTCAAATGGTTGTTCAAACATGAACAAGAACATAATGAAAATGGAGACACTAAACAAGAAAAAGTAGATTTACAAAAATGCAATTTCTGTAAGAAAACGTTTGAATCGGAACTTGAGCTCAAAGAGCATGAGGAAGAGGAACATCTGAAAAAGGGTAAGCTATATAGGTTGTGTTACCTATTATTTATTTAAAATAATAAGGCAAGATAAATTGCAACGGCGACTCAATGTGGAGAGCACCTCAGGTGTGAATTCGGAGACCAAACTAATATTAATTCAGGGAGTAGTCTTACCGGTTCGCGGGTAATCCTACTTTATTTAAGTTATTGAAGTTGTATTGAAGTTAATGAGATAATAAATGAAGTTAAGAAACCAAATGAATTTAATAAATTAATAAATCAAGTTAAATGTAATTAAAGTTAATCAACAAAGGTAAGTGGGCGCCACCCTGAATAATATTAGTCGACTTGTTCTTCACCTCACCACTCTCTATCAACAAACCTGAAAATGTTGGAATGAATATGAACAACGTTGTTAAATTTACAAGTTGTATAATGATTAAAAAAATATATCACAGGAAAATATGTGTTGAAGCACGTTGAAGCACGTTGGTTTTAAAATTAGTTCACTGGTTACTTCCCTTGAATTTCCACGTGTCTGATGGCAGGTACAAAGTTCCAGACTGTTTTGTGGTCTCAGGTAACTCAGGTAACTTCAGGTACAAATTCTCAGGCAAGTCCAGGTACTTAGTAAGTCTCAGGTACTAAGGAAGTCTCAGGTAACTCAGGTAACTCCAGGTACTCAGTAAGTGCTAAGAAAGATACATTGTATCAGAAATAGTTACAATCTTTTTCATGTAAAATTCAGGATATCTGCAAGCAGTAATTCGTTTTTACAAGTGTTTAAGAAATTCATTTAAGAACGTGGTTTATAAAAAAATATATCCTGTATTTTACTATAAAAAAAAAACAAAAGAAGCAATGAAGAAATGTGATATGGTATTATTAATTATTAAGGAAATCTTATTTATTTCCATTCATCAAAGAAATCAAAGAAACAATATCTAAATAATATAAAAACTCAATTTTATTACTTATTTCAATCACAGAAGGTGATAAAAAAATGTAATGAAAAAATGTAATCCGGAAATATAATATTCTAAGTTGGTATTTAGATTGAATTAATTAGTTAACTAAATATACATAGTTTAAATACTTCAACTATATACATGTGAACCTTTTATCACCTGTATAAGAAAAACTAGAAAAAGAAAAAGAACAAGATAAAAAAAATATCATTGTATGTGTGTATCTGGCGCTTATCACTAGAAGGGAAAAATATAAAAGCGAAAATCATAAGAGGAAAAGCATAGACTTAATTGCAACTTACCATTCACATTGAATGCACTTTAGGAAAGATAAAGTTTGAGGTAAATCTCTCACCACAAATTAAAAATTCTTGACCTTATCGGTTCATGGTTCACAGGAGAAAGAAAGCTTATTTTCTACTCGCTATTAAATTGAATCATGCGATGAGCAATCGACATACGTTACATATTTCTCTCCTGTTCACATGCTCCGCTTCGAGAAAGAATTTAAATATTCGTAGTGTGTTCTTAATTTCTTTCTCTGTATAGGAGAGAAGAATTGAAATATTTGACTAATATCCGTGTATACTGAACCTCACCAACGTAGATTATTCGTCGCACATTAAATGTAAAAATTTTGCCTTCGAGCGATGATCGGTGCTACAGGTTTTCGACGAGAATCACATGTTGATAAGAAAAAAGGACTGGCTACTCGCCGTCCGGTAGATATTTAAATATTACAATGATAGTGGTCAAATATAACGTTACAGTTGAAAATAAGGAAAACAAGGACATCTGTCATTTCATTCTCTACTATATCATTGTGCCCCGTAACGCGCTACCTTATCGTAGTTAACCAAGGCTTAGAGTTTTTGTAGGCAATTCCAACTCAGTCTGAGCCATCTTTTGGCCTCTTTCAATGTTCATTTATAGCTTAGATTTCTGACTGATATGCGCAAGCGTTACAACTATTTTACTTCCAGCTCATTTATCTCTGTCAGTTTTGGATCCGTTGGTTTACCACACCAGCGCTCCATCTTGACGTTAATATAGTACTAGTACTAGTACTAGTATGACATGTGTTGGAGTTGACACTATAATTGTTTCATTTTAACGTTTGCAGATGATTCATGGATGTCCTGTCTTCAGACTGGCTTAGGAGATGATGAAAAACAGGAGCTTATCCAAAAATACTGCACAGATGAATTTATAAAGAAAAATTCTCTCGAACTGCAACAACAAGAAGTCATCAATAATATACAGAAGCAAATTTGTTGTGGTCTATCGGCAATAGATACTTATTTAAGTAAGGTTATCAAAAATAACGAAGAATCAAATTCTTTAAATATTTTGGATCTACTGAATTCGGCAAAGATATTTGCGGATTTGTACTATATTGTTTCAAAAGATGACGTTGATGGTAAAAATTCTTAAGTATCAAATTAGTAAGTGTTCGGTATTTCTTTGATATTAATTTATTATTTAGATATGTCTGTTGTGATATTTTTAAACGTACTAATATATTGCATATTTAATCCTTTTAATGTGTTTTATCCACGATTCTCAGATTATATAAACAAAAAAATTAGCAGGGACGTCTGTTCTTTCAGCTGAGCTGCTAACTTAAGGGTTGTTTTTATCTTCATTGTTTTTACTTCACCATTGCTGTGAAGAAGACAAAATATCTATTTTTTCACTCAGTGATGTCAAAGATGACAGAATAATATATATATTTTGTAATTAGGTAAATTTTCCAGTCATCTTGCGTGCTTTTTAGTGGAATTGAGGTTTGAGTGTTTTCGGGCTCCGTTGACGGTTTCGGAGTGTTATTACTTGAAATTGTTTTTTTCTCTGCTTGTGGCTTTCGTCTTGCGAACAGTGAAGGATTTACAAATTTTCAAGGTATTGGGCGGAGTAGAATTCGATGAGACCTCTGGCGGAGAAAATTGTAACTAACGGCAACGAGTAAAATAATTCGTTTTGCATTGTTTTTGTATTATATTCATGTCAACGTAATTATACCGTGAACTCGTACTTTATTTGTTTAATTTTGTGTCAGTGACAAGTTTAAAACTGTGTTTTTCTATTTAACTCAACTCTCATCATTTCTGAGGTAATATTCTTATATAATCAGATATATTATGGAAGAGGTTATGTTATTCTATTTTTTATTTTCATTGCAGATCAAAGAGAAAATAAGTCGGTATTAAAGATTAAAAATATTACTCAATACAAAACCTACCTTCCCTGCAACTTTTGTAGATATAATTGTATCAAAAATAAAATAAAAACACGAAATCAGACCTAAAACTAAATAGTTAATTGAACGCTTGTTGTACTTTTCACTCAATACAAACCCACCTTCCCTGCAACTTTTGTAGATATATTCTTTTTTTTTAATTTTTTGGGAAATTAAACCACAATATTTTTAAATTCTTTACTTCAACGTTTCGGTAGCGTTCCAGCTACCGTTGTCAAGAAAAAATAAGTAGAAATTCAGTAATTTTTTATCCCTAACTGACACAATTTTTTCTGTTGTGTCAGTTAGGGATAAAAAATTACTGAATTTCTACTTATTTTTTCTTGACAACGGTAGCTGGAACGCTACCGAAACGTTGAAGTAAAGAATTTAAAAATATTGTGGTTTAATTTCCCAAAAAATTAAAAAAAAGAATGAATAATATACCACAAGGAACATACAGAAGATATTTGTAGATATAATTATATCAAAAATAAAATAAAAACACGAAATCAGACCTAAAACTAAATAGTTAATGTTGTGTATTTGGGGACTATTAAAATACTTTATTGCGTATTGATGTACTTTATTAATAATGACACTGAAACTTACATTCTCGAATGATGGTCAATAACCCTTGACAACTAACTAAAAACAAAATGACTTATGCTAAAATAGGAACTGTGGTAACCATAGAGAACGTATAACTTACTCTATGGTTGCAAATATAACATCTCCTTTCTCTCTCGTGAAATTCACCTTGTATAATACAAAATGACCTTATTTATTTAAGTGAAACAAAAAAAAAATACATATTATATAAATAAGAAATAAATAAAAGAATTATTTATAAATCCAAACGGTTTGGAGCTTTTCTAATTCTCTGAGAACGTCTTAAATATATTTCATCGGGAACACTTTCAGAAGTTGTACTTGGCGTTAGTTCTGGAATAGAATTTTGATTCTTTTGTAAATTACGAGAGTTTGTTTCGGAAATTGTAGGTAAGTCCAAATCGGGTGAATCAACTTGTTCAGGTAACTTATCTCTTACTAAATCAACAGGTGCGTCGTTTTTGGGTAAATTAATAGATATGTCGTTTTTAGGTAAATTGTCCAGTAAGTATCGATCTTTGGGTGTATTTTGCCCTATTTCGCGAATTTGATCGATGTGCCTACGCCACACCCTTCCATCATCGAGTTTTATTTCGTAATGTAATTTACCTATTCTATTTTTGATTCTACCGAATTTCCATTTATCTTGAAAATAGTCGCGAACCGATACTCTACAGTTTATTGAGAACGAACGGTACTTTTTTCCTATATTTACTATATTTTTTTTTGCGTCCGGCATAATACAATCCAGTCTAGAACGGATCTGTCTACCAAACATCAATTCTGAGGGGCTTTGGTTTGTAGCTATATGTGGCATTTTACGATATTGCATAAGTAGCTTGCATAAATTTAAATTTTTATTATTGCTTTCGGTAGTCATTGTCCTAATACTTTTCTTTAAAGTTTGTACAAACCTTTCAGCTTGTCCGTTAGTCGCGGGATGATATGGAGCTGTTAATTTGTGCAAAATGCCATTTTCCTGTAAAAATTGTTTAAATTTGAAAGAAGTGAAATTTGACCCGTTGTCACTCACGAGAATTTTTGGCAATCCAAAAGTAGCGAAAATATTTCGACAAAGTTCAATGGTTGTGTCTGTGGTTGTATTCTTAACAAAATGAATTTCTGGCCACTTTGAAAAAGAATCAACAAGAATAAAATAATATCCGCCATTAAAAGGACCTGCGTAATCAACGTGAACACGTTCAAAAGGATAATCTGCTTTTTCCCAAATATGTGTTTCTGTCTTTTCCACGTTATTTTTAAGCTTATTACACTCGTAACAATCTTTGACAATATTTTCAATACTCTGATCTATACTGGGCCACCAGCAGTAGCTGCGAGCTAATCCTTTCATTTTAACGATGCCAAAGTGGGCGGAATGAAGTTCGGCTAGTATTTTGCCTCGTAAGGAAACAGGAATTAGAACTCTTTGCCCTCTCATGATACAACCTGATTGTAAAGTGAATTCAGTTTGATCAACGTTAAAACGTTCGCTGCTAGGAATTATTTTACCAGTGCGTAACCCTTTTAACAACTTATTTAGCGTTACGTCTTGAGCCGTAGCACTCGCTAACATGTCAACGGTAACTGGTAAAGTCTCGATTTGACTAATCTCAAAAACATCAGGTTCATCAAAGATCGCTAAGTCTTCGGAAGTTGAAGGTAAACGTGATAATGCGTCCGCATTCCCGTGCGTTCCTGTACTTTTGTACTTTATATCGTATTGGAAAGCTTGCAAAAATATCGCGTAATGCTGCATTCTGGTGGCACTTAATAAAGGTAAACTTTTTGATGGGGAAAATATATGTATTAACGGTTTATGGTCGGTAAATAATGTAAATTTATTACCGCAAAGGTATTGGTAAAACTTTTTAACGCCGAATATTAAACTGTAAGCCTCTTTATCAATTTGAGAGTACTTTTGCTGAGTCTTTGTTAATGTTTGACTGGCAAATTGAATTGGTCTCTCCGAACCATCTGGGAAAACGTGACTTAATACTGCTCCCACCGCCAGTGGTGACGCGTCTGTTGCTAAAATTAGAGGTAAGTTTGGATCGTAATGACATAAAATTTGATCCGAATGTATTTGTGCTTTCGCTGCATCAAAAGCATTTTGACATTCCCTGGTCCATTTAAACGGCACATCGTCTTTTAAAAGGTTGTTTAACGGATATAAAATCGTACTAGCATTCTTAAAAAACCTTCGATAGTAGTTAATGAGGCCGATAAACGCGCGGACTTGCGTTTTATTTTCCGGAATCGGAATTTCACTAATTGCGTCAATTTTACTTGCAACTTTTAAAATTCCATTTTTATTTATTTTGTACCCACAGTATTCAATTTCGTCGGATAAAAATACACTTTTATCTATATTCACTTTTAAATCATGCTCGCTCAATTTTTTGAATACTAAATCGAGCCTTTCTAAATGCGTTTGTAAATCGGGACCTGTAACTTTAATATCATCCAAAAATACAGAGCAGCCTGGAATATCCTGTATGATTTGTTCCATTTGTCTTTGCCAGATTGCGGGTGCACTCGCGATGCCAAACATCAATCTGGTTGGACGATACAAACCTTTATGAGTGTTTAACGTTAATAAATGCCTCATTTCTGGCTTAACTTCAAGGTGTAAATAAGCTTTACTCAAATCGATTTTTGTAAATTTTGTTCCGCCAGCCATCTTGGAAAATAACTCATCTATGGTCGGTAATGGATGGTCATCAATCAAAATATTTGGATTAAGAGTGACTTTGTAGTCACCACACAACCGTATTTGATTGTTTTGCTTAATTACGGGTACCACTGGTGTAGCCCAATCAGAAGAATTTACTTTTTCCAAAATGCCTTGTTGCACCAAAGAGTCAATTTCTTTTTCAACCGCGGGCTGTAAAGCGAAAGGCACTGTACGAGCTTTTATGAATATAGGTTTGACATTATCTTTTAAATAAATTGAAGCTTGAACACCCTTTATAGTACCAACTCCGGGCTCAAAAATAGGCTTGTATTTTGAAATTAATTTAGAAACGTCAGCGCTATTTTCATAAATATTTTCGTTTCTCTTCAATAAGTGTATATTGTCAATGTCTTGTAAGTTTATTTTCAAAATTCGTATCCATTCTCTACCCAAAAGTGCATTACGATCACCCTGTACTACATATAAATTTGCTGCATAATCTACCCCTTGGTAATTTATTGTAACTCTTACAAAACCTAAAACTTCTAATTGAGTTTTACAGTAAGAAACTAACTTCAATTTTGTATTTTGCAATTTATTATTAATGAACAAGTTTTTGTATTGTGCAAAATTAATTAAACTAACAGCAGCACCGCTGTCAACTTCCATAACAATAGGTTTTTGATCAATTTGTAATTTTAAAATATATTTGTCCCTATTAGTTAAATTTTCTCCTTCTAACTCTATGTCAAGAATTTCTTGTATGTCGTAAGCATTTTGTAATTCCTCAACTTCATTTGTGTTCAAAGCTCTACTCGCTTTAGTACAGACTTTCTGTAAGTGTCCCCTAGTTTTACAAAATTTACAGTAAAGGTTAGGTTTATTACAAGTATTTGCTAAATGATCAGGACTACCGCAACGAAAACATTTTTGTCCTCTACCAGTATTGTATTTTGTATTTTTATTTTGAATATTATTATTATTAGGATTTCCATTGTAATTATCATTAACATTATTTCTAAATTTATTTTTAGGAGTAACGAGATTAACTGCGCAATTATTATTTTTATGTAGCTCATTAGCATCCCTCTCGGACACTTCCATACTTACAGCTATGTCTACTGCTTTTTCTAAAGTTAAATCGCGAGTTTCTAACAATCTACTTTGAATTCTTCTAGCATGTAAACCGTAGACAAACTGATTTCGTAAAGCTGTCTTTAAAAAATTACCAAACTTACAGTTTATGGCCAATTTTTGTAGACCATGTAGAAATTCACTCACTGCCTCTCCTTCTTGTTGTCTTCTGGATTGAAATCTGAATGTTTCTGCGATTTCCAAAGGAACAGGATCAAAAAATTCATCCATTGTTATCACTAGAAAGTTGTAATCTTTGTCTTCCGGAACTTCAGGTGCCAATTTATCACATAGTGTGTTGTATGTATCGGAGCCCATGTAGTGTAGTAAATAGTGTAGCTTGAGTCTTTCAGGGACTTCGAAAACTGTAAAAGCTACTTCCAGTCTTTTAACCCATCTGGCCCATTTGTTCTGCTTTGGGTCAAATGTTTCTATGGTAAATGTAGATGTAGTATATGTAGCAGCTCTTTCGCCTTGATTTGCCATTGTGCTTGTTGAAGCGATATTGCAGGTTCGATTATTTATTGATTTGCCTACCTCGTCGCCAATTCTTTGTTGTGTATTTGGGGACTATTAAAATACTTTTTCCTACGACCACATAGGAAAGTGACATATATCGCACTGACTAGTTCTATGGAAAGTGACCTTTATTCATACGCGTACGGAAAAAAATCTTATCCGTACGTGTGCGGATAAAAAAGCTGTCAAATTGAATGTTGAAATGCTAGTCTTTTTACTCCGCAAATTAATATGTATATGTGAAATGCTTATTTCCTAAGTTGATTTGTCCATATAATAATATAATATAATCTATTTATTTCATTTAAAATAAAATAAAAAAAATAAATACCGAGCCCGGACTCGAACCACCCTACTGCTTGTCAAAAATCGAGCCCACGGATGCCTAGACCGCTCGGCCATGCCACTGTTGTAGCTTATGGTTCTTGTCTAAGATACTAATAAGCGCTAAAAAAATATACACAACAGTTTATTTATTCTCCAAAATAAAATGTGTTTATATCGACATTTATTGGACTTTCATGTTATTAAAACAATAAATATCCGTTTTCAATTATTTGAACAATGAATCCTTAAAATAGCTAGTTAATACTTTCAATCTCCAACAGGTAGGCAACAAGTTAAATATTAATTCTAACTTTTTTATAAAGGTACTTTTTTCCATTGCATAAAAATCACAATTTTCTGGGCCAATTTCAAAGGTAAGTAATCAAAACCATATAAAGTATTTACAAATACACATATGTAAAACCTCTCACATCTACATAAAAAAGCAAGATTATACATGCCTAATTTGGTAAAAGTATATCGCGTGGTCGTAGGAAAAATAGTGTACATAACTTGTGCGAAAGTGATTTTTCACACTCGTGGGATTGTCTCACTCGGCTGCGCTCGTGAGACAATACTTCCCACTCGTGTGAAAAATGTCACTTTCCGCACACGTTACGTAATATACTATTTTGCGTATTGATGTACTTTATTAATAATGACACTGAAACTTACATTCTCGAATGATGGTCAATAACCCTTGACAACTAACTAAAAACAAAATGACTTATGCTAAAATAGGAACTGTGGTAACCATAGAGAACGTATAACTTACTCTATGGTTGCAAATATAACAGTTAATTGAACGCTTGTTGTACTTTTCACAAATATTAACCATACCTATTACTCCAAAAATAAAAATATTAGGAGTCAAAATTTATTTTAACAACACAAAATACTAAAGCACAATCAAAGAATAAGCAAGTTTAACAAAACACACACTGAAAATAACTAAAACAGCAAAATAAAACCACTTAAATATCAAAGGGCTTATACGGCAGCTGATTTGTTTTACTCGTTGCCAAGATGACATTGACATTTCAGAGCGCCATAATTGCAAGTAAAATATTTTTTCGGTATATTTTTGAGCTAATCGAAGCTCAATCATGTATGTTTGACATGTGACGTGACGCTTGCACAAAACAGTCTAACCTATAGAAGTGAAACTTTATAGGATGACCTTGAATACAAAAATGAGGTTTCAAACCCATCCACCTGAAGCGCTAGTTGCAATTGAGTTGTCGAACAGGCCTGGCAGCTAAGGCCTTTAGCACGAAAAGAAGAAAATATTTTAAAATTCATCAAAGCTGTCATATAGTTGTCACCATTGTCTTTTATAGATTGTTTCCTTTTGCCATTTGCTGCTGTTATTTGTGTTTTAATTAGGTACTGTAAGTCTTATCAAGTGTGATAATTCATAATATTTATAATGGTTGGTGTGAAGTGTTGAGTTCCTGGGTGTACAGACATTGCATCAAAACGACATAGGTTTCCCAAACATGACTCTTTGTTGTTGAATGAATGGGTTGCCTATTCGCAATCCAAAACTAAAGGAATTAAGCGCTGAATAGATTCATAAATCCTACAAAGTTTGCAACAGATATTTTGGACCACAATATTGTTATTGGGACAAAAAGGGGCCTCACTCGCAAAGCTGTTCCTAAAATCCTTTCAGGATTGATCAAAAAGTGATAGGAAATACGTAATATCATCACTCTTAGGCATTAGGTACTTAGCGCGTGGTAAAATGTAAATTGCATTTAGGAATTACTAAATTCGTTTTAGGTATTACCTGACTTTAGGAAATGGTTAGTGAAATCGGGCATTAGTCATTCAAAAACAAACTTCCATTAAAAAAAGCGTTATGAAATAGTTCTGAACCCATCCACTGCGATCGCTGAAATTCTTCTTCCCTTAGTCTGTTTTTCGGCCTCAGCTGCCTTGCCTATTCCGACAACTCAATTGCAACTAGCGCTTCAGGTGGATGGGTTTGACACCTCATTTTTTCATTCTAGGTAATCCTATTGGACTTTCACTTCTATAGGTTAGACTGTTTTGTGGACGTTTGGGTCTGGGTGGTTGAATTTGGGGGTCCTTTGGGGTGGGTATATATGCGCTACGTTTGACATAGCACGTGACACGTAGCGCATGCGCACCACCACTTTTAGAGTCAATTTTGACGTTTCCAAACCTCAGCTTTTTCGGCGATTTCCTTATGGAGTTTCCCATGTTAGCGCCTCCACGGGGTAATGGGGTATTCAGTAAATTATTCATTATATTCGAATAAAAATCGAAAAATTATATACAAACCGTCCAGTTCGTAGCCTCCAACCAGAAGTAATACTGGCATGTATGAGTTGTTAGTGGGAATAAGAGGGGCATATTTTTTACAATTTCGCTCTTTTCGCTCATAAAAAGTGTTGGCAAAGGACGAAGAGGCGAGAGGCCGATTACTGGTTGAGGAGCGGCGAACTAGCTGTTTTACTCTAGAATATGGAAGTTTGCTACTCTCGGAATGTGCAATGACAAGTGAAAGAGAAAAGTCATCGACAAAATTTGTTGCAGACTTCTATCTGTAAGACATCAGAAAACCGTCATAGAAAAATTCGTTACCCAAATCTGCCGCCCTAGGATCGAGACTACTCAGCCTGCTGGTAAATCCGCCACTGCTTGCGAAACTGTACCGCAAAGAGATTTCGATCTTTGGTTTATTACAGTAGTCTTATGGTTTATGCCGGAAATAGAAAATAATTTAAAAAATGGACCTAATTCTCCTTGTGAATAGACGAGGAATATCACTATTCTGTGGAATGACAGATTATATGTCATACGCGTGGTACAGTCGAGGTACCCTATAACGATACCAAAGTATGTCTGTTACATGCAAGAAAAAATCGCCTCTTGTTTCGCAGCAGTAAGTGGGTGACGTCAAATCCGATGTCGGGCGTCACAAGGTGCGTTATTTGATGAAATAACGTCGCATTGTACGTGTTCAATCGTTTTAGACTGTAAAAAGTGTTCTTGTATATTTTTGTTCGTAATAAAATGAAAGAGGATCGAAAATGGTCCAATTACACGCTAATTTTTGAGTTCAGGTATATTTTAGTGGTTTTGTGCATTATCCTGTCATACTGTGTGCTTCTAAGTGGAATTGATGGCTTTTAGGTAATTTAGAGCTCCGTTGACTGTTTCGGATTGTAATCAAGTGTTGGGTTGGGTTATATTGTAATAAACAATAATGGAAATAATCTGGGAAGATAGAATATTAACAGAGAGTTATGTTCTGTCCCACCGCCTACTTAGCAATGCGTTTAGAAGGAACTACAGGTAGAGTAGGTTGGTAGAAACCGTCTGCAAAAACCGGAAAGGATAAGATCCATATACATGCACACTTGTCTAGCACGTCACAAATATTCGAATAAATGGTGAAATTCTCGCTTTTGAATAATAGAATGGACCATATTTCTCTTGTTTCGCAGCAGTAAGTGGGTGACGCCAAATCCGATGCCGGATGTCACAAGCCTACGGTTAACTGAAATACCGTTAAATCAAAGTTTACAGAATAAAAATATAAGATGTTTCACTCCAGGGCGGTTTGATTCAAGTTGCTGTCCCAAACGGACGCCGCTCTCATAAATTATGTTTACGACTCGCTTTTGTTGTCAATAACGACACCGGTATAGATACCAGATAAGTTCGAAGAGCTCATTTTATTTTAAGCTATACAGGGGTAATTAGAGAAATACATATTTAAATTAATAGGATTATTTATCACAAAGGTTTATTTCTAAATGTTAATTATTTCGAAAAATGTTTGGGATATGAATTTGAAAAGGTAAGTGAAGAATAAACTTGAGTTTTTAAAATGAATCAATTCACATTTTTTATCCAGCATCTTAGTAATTTTGTGATACTTATTGATAATCTAGATTTTTATCACAAATTCAATTGAATATACTCATTAGCCACCAGAATAATAGGGCCACTAAATCTTAAATTTTGATCTTTAAATAACGCGTATTTTTTGGATTGACAAGGTTGAAACAGTAAAAAGAGAAAGAGAAGCAGCTGCAGGATACCTTTATTAAAAATTTTTATAAATGTTGTGAAATACTAAGTTTGGAGTTTGGTTTATGTGTTAAATTTAATCTATTGTCTTTCAAATCTTTCAATATACATTTGAGAGTAAAATATATACGGACTCTGGTATAGAGACTTGCATAATATTTGAAAGGAAATTGATTACATGGATGATGAAAATAAAATTTAGTAAATTCGTTCAAAAGGAACTGACCAATTCCACTTTGGTTAGCTATAGAATTTAATTTTCGTGTTTTCTTGCTAAATGTACTTGTTTATATAATATATTATAAGCTTTGATATTAAAGAGAAAAATATTAATATGACTTTTTGCTCATTTCAACAATTAATTACAACATAAACATAAAACACGAACAACCAATTATAAACACCGTTCTAAAATAACAGCGCTCGACGGGCGACGTCCCGTATAATATGCCAAATTAAATGCAAGTAAGGACGTAGCGTCGTACTGTACCATCCAAGTCATCATGCAGACAGTCACCAGCGGCATCGGTGCTTTATGCGATAAATTCGAACGAGTGAAACATCTTATATTTTTATTCTGCAATCTTTGGTTAAATGCTATTAAAATTACTGGTTATTGCTGGAACATGATTGTAGGAAGAGTTTTATTGTTGCAATATCATTATTGTTTTAGAAATGAAACGACAAAAATGGTAAAAATAAAATTGTATTAAAAAGAAAATTATACAAAATTAAAAAATAAAAACAATGTTTTAACTACATTTATGTGTACTCTAGCTTGCTCTATATTCATTTAAATAGAAAATAAAGTTCAAAATAATGTTAATAGAAGATTTGTGTTCGCCGTCTACAAATTTGTAGAAAAAACATGTGCCGTTTGTTGATATAAATTTTGAGGCTTACAATTAATTTGTTGAATAATTTTCTATACCTAATTTGCATTGTACATTTTCAATAAAATCTTATAAAACATATTGTATTATACCACCTTTTTCGCCATACAGTCAGAGCGTGCAATTCAAATCCAACGCACCACTGAATAGATTATTCGAAGTTCTTATTACAGCGAAAGGCCAAGGCTGGGCCAGTACAAATCACCACAACAATCCTAATTTCCTTGAATGTACTAGCTCGCTCGTCATAACTTACTGTTATACAAATCTGGTGATTTTATCGACCATAGCGGAATGGTATTCCAATTCCTCTCCTGCTTCGATATGTATTGACATAAGTTAGAGATGGGAGCGTGTTATAACGGCACATGCTTTTTAAGTCGGTCGGTAGAAAAGATCTGTATAAATTTAAATTGCTCAGTAGGGCTTTCCGCCGTTCGAAATTTGGAATGCGCAATCCGCTTGGTCGGAATCAGGATAGTTTTTATTTTTAGCGTGTGCAGTGCTCATTGTACGGAGAAGAACGACGAAGAACGAAAGTGTATGTGCAACAAGTCTGTGCACGTTTCATATTTTTACCAGTACTGTGTCGGGTTCAGTATTTTTATATTGGACATTTTTTCCAAAAAATGAATGATCTGAGAGTAATGTCGAAAGATTTCATAACTGAATTTCTAGAACTTTACAGAAGTTATCCCTGTTTATGGCAAATAAAAAATAAAGAATACAGTGATTGCAACAAAAATTTCAGATCTTCGTAGCTCCTTCCAGTTGCCAAAAATCGTAATGTAGCACTGTCTTTCATGTGGCGTTATAGCTTGCCGCATTTTTTTTGTATTAAAGGAGCTACTAGAGATAATAATTCAAAGTACGTGTCTTGATTCATTCTCCAGTAATTATGCCCATTTTGACCGAGGTTTTCGTTTAATAATACACTTTTCCTTAATAACTACACACGCCACTGCCATTAACATAAGATCTTTTTTCGACGTCATGTCATGCTTGTCACACATCCTCACTCAACAAGCAAAAGTGTCTGTGTGTGGGAAATATGAAAGTACACGTTTACTTTACAGCCAACATGCAGATACTTAACTGCGCATTCTTCCTTCCCAGTAACATATATATAAAAATCATATAAAAATCAAAATGTTAAACTGCACGTGTTCCTGCTACACTTTTGTAGGTAACTATATAATACTTACGATAAAAGATATAAATACACTAGATATGCATAGCAGTTTCAAACTTACACGTAATTACAAATATCAGAATTACTGGACTAGGATCTAGTCAGTTTTTAGCTCTTATGTACAAAAAAAAAGTTAATAATTCAGTGTACATATTTGGTAACTTTCATATACTGAACACTCTGTATATGATAAGGGTACAAGAATTATTGGTATGGGCTTGTACACTTTAAAAACTGGCAGGAAGGAAACATTAACAAATGGGTTTATATATATTATAGATTGTTGTTAAGCATTAACATTTCGGAAGTGTGCGGTAAATATGTAATGCAAATTCTTTTTTTTATTTTAGTTATAGTTATATTATGAATATATGTTGATGGAGGACAATTTTAAATGAGTTTACGGTCATGTATACTGGTAGAGTTGGAAAAATTATTCTTTTTGTATGATGTAAACAATGATTGTCATCCACTCTGCAGGGTGAAGAAGTAACTTGAGGTGAATGGGATCTCCACCACAAGTTTTATTCACTATTAGACCGCCTACTTATCAATGTAAATAAAGAGGCAGGTCTAGGAATTGAGTGTTACATGTGGTGCAATTTTGCTTTTGGTATTGTTTATGAAAACGCCTTTGATCAAGTCATTATCGAGTCAAGTGGAGTAGAACAAGGGATAAAATGAAATGACAGAGCATATCTCTGGAAATTCCTGCTAAAACTAAACCTGTCCAAAATATATCCCGGGAACTTCAGCTGGAAGAGATCAATTCTTATTCGTGTTCCCACAGGGTATGTGAACTTAATTAACACCTGTGCAACATGAAGCAAAGTCGGCGAATTATGTCCCTTTTCCCAGGAGAAACGGAAACACCCCTGCACTCTCATACATTGGCAAATATAACAAATTTGGAGATTTGGAGAATGTATTCATTCTTACAATAATGTGAGATACAATATTAAAAATAATAATATTGTTCTACAACGCAAATTCTTCCAAAATGATAAAATCTAACAACATTCACCAAACATTTATTTGATTATCTCTATTTTTTTGTGATACTTCCGTAATTCAGAACCATTTGCGAAAGTATATTTTACTTAACAGTAAAAAAGGATTCCTTAGACACATTTTTAGCTTTCTTGTTTATTTAGTAAAATGGACGTATAAAAGCCAAAAGATGCGTCATCATACCAAGTAAATTCTTCAAACAGAAAATGTTCTAGTCAAAATAACAAATATTTTTTTCTGATAAATAAAAATGAATCAACCCTTGAAAACTGTTGCATTAAATAAAACTCAAAGCAAACATAGGTAATAGTTTGATTTATGACAAAACTAATAAGAAACTTGTAATATTATTATTGAACAATTTTCATATAACTTCTTAACAAAAGTGAACTGAACCATATTGTTTGTTTTTTTGTTAGAAGAATTACTCAGTACACCGAAAATACAATCTAAAAAATCACATATGAGGGTAAAACCGATGGCAATGTTAAAATAATACATACAGAAGTAAATAATGTACAAAGGACGAATAAAAAATAATTACAAGGGCTTATATTTTTCCACAGAAAAATACACCAATAACAAATATTTCACAACCAAAATTATTTACTTTGCTTTTTTACAAAAATAATCATAAAAAAATCATTATATATTTTAAATAAAATGTTTTCGTTCACAGTTTGATATTTGCATGTTTCTCTTTTAAAGCTGCTGCAAATGAAATATCACACTGTAAATAATAAAATCACATTTTCTTAAATGTTGAGGAACTACCTAAAAAACAAAACAATATAATCACTGGAATATATTATTTGTATCTTAGATATTATATAAAATGGCAAAAAACAAAAAATAATATAAGGCCGGAATTTTTTCCAATCATCAATGTATGAAAATGAAATACTACTAATTCATCAACCAGCATTCCATATATTTTAATATATTGAGAATTCAATAATATCAAGACATTAACAATAGTATATACAGGGTGTAACAAAAAGGCAGGTCATAAATCATACCACATATTCTGCGGCTAAAAATAACTCGATCCAACCAAGTTACCCTAGTACAAATGTGCTTGCGAAAAAAGTTACAATCCTTCGAAGTTACCAAATGAAAATAGATTTTTTCAAATATTTCGACAGTTGTTCGAGATATTATAATGAATAATCAAAAATTTGGGACTTTATTTTTGACTTTAATTTTTGTTACTCAAAATTTTGTAAGCATAATGAAAAAAAGGCCGTATCTCGATAAAAACTGATAATTGTGAAAAGTACTAGGGGGCAAAAAAGTTTCAAAAATAATGTGTTTGAATAATGGTGCCACAATAAGCATTAAATTATAACGTACACAAAAATTTTGGGGGGGTTTAGGGGATCTCAACTCCCATCAATTTTTAACGGGGTGCAATAATTCCTTAATTTTCTTAAAGATGCTCTAATTATAAAGAAAGCCACTTGTCAACATTTATTATAATATGTCGAACAACTGTCGAAATATTTGAAAAAATCAATTTTCATTTGGTAACTTCGAAGGGTTGTAACTTTTTTCGCATGAACATTTGTACTAGGATAACTTGGGCTGGATCGAGTTATTTTTAGCCCCAGAACATGTGGTATGATTTATGACCTGCATTTTTGTTACACCCTGTATATAACATTTCCTTGTTTGTTAGGCAGTTCCCTTAAGGCATAAATACTTTAAAATTGATAATATATGTAAAAGGCCACAAGTTGTTATAAAGGCAAATTGCGATTTAGGACGTAAGGTATAACAATATTAATCAAGTATATAACGTTTTTAAAACGTTGAGATCGCTCTATACTCAAAAATGCTTTAGATCTCCTAAGGACATCCTTTATAATGAAAAGTGGAAAGTGATAGTAGTTTGTAATATAAATCTGTGACATTACTTTTTCAAATAAAGTGTACATTTGCAAGTAGCTTCAGATATACAAATAAAGGATTTTTTCAGATGTTTGTATTTAAAGCAAAAACTTTCATGCGCTGCTAGTAACCTAAGCGTAGAAAGATAATTTGTGTTTACACAGCGAGCTAAAACATTGGTACAGTTCCCATCAGTATTGTTACTGTTGCCGAAACTCTCCGTTTTGGGTAGGCAGCGGGATTCATTAGTTGATTGGTATTACTTTCAATTTATTGTTGACTGATAGTTAAATATTATCTATTATATCTGTTGTTGAATTATTCATCTCCACTCTAATAATACTGTTGATTAGAGTCCAACAGTGAATTGTCGAGTGGGAGTTGATACCTAGATCTTCAAAAAAAATTTATTCATGGAATAAATACAAAATATTATTTCCCTAGGTGAGAATTACGTCTTTCTATTCCCGAAGGAATAATTTGGTAAGGATATTAACTTGTAATAATAGAGCTATTACTTTGGTAATGTAAGTTTTACATCAAAACGTACTAAGTTCGAGATGCTATTTATATTATCTCTATATTGTTATCATGTTAAAGAAATCTGTACACGACAAAAAAGTCATACAACAGTTTGAATTTCTTTGCCAAAATGTAAATCAATTTACACTTTTATTATATTTAAGGATGTCCTCGGTTGCATCTTTCAAATTGTTTCTAGAATTCTAATCGAATCATAAATAAAGGAATGTGCTCGTGTAATGTGACATAAATAAAATATAAAAATTCTTAATGAGATGGCAAAGTTATTCATTTGGCCGTCTTCGGTAGATGACGCTTCATATGCAACGCCAAATGGTCGCTGCGAGCGAAAGATCGTTCACAAACGCCGCATTTGAATGGCTTCGCTCCTGTGTGTTTGCGGTAATGGCGCGTTAATTCATCGGATCGTGCGAATCGCCACTCGCATTCGGGCCACTGGCATTGGTACGGTTTTTCGCCTGAAAATAAGAAAAGTTAAGTTAAAAAAATATTTAATAGGTTTGTAATGTTAGATTAAATATAGCAGTAGCTTTTGACAATACACTCCTCAAAGGAGCATTAAATACAGTCAAATTGATGTCGGAAGTCGGAACTGCTCACCAGTAGAGAGATTCATTGGAAAGGCTGTATACATCTTTCAAAGAATGACTCCAAAGAAGCATATCCATTGTGCCCGCCCTGCTCTCATCTGAAATTTTTCGATGTTTGGCAGGATCCCTTTCTCGTCTTCAGATCTAAAATATCATCAGCGAATAAACTATTCGGCTTTGTTAGGAAACTGTATCTATTTGGTGAAATATGGGTAGGTATGTGGCACAATAGACTATTGCAAGCCGCAGACAACTCACCACAAACCTAACCTATTATGGAGCACGAAAATACTACAATTTAAACTAGTCAACAGATTTTTCTTAAATGTAAGTATAAATTTATTTACCTGTATGTATTCTTTGATGCGCTTTCAGATGTGAGCTTTTTGTATACACTTTCGTACAACCTGGAATTAAAGAAAAGGCATATAACATCGGTGTACGAACAATAATCGGATGGTCAGAAAAAAAATTCAATTAATAGGATGGATTATAAGTTAATTAACAAAACTTGAATCAAAATCAAGATTTAAAACCGTTTTTATTCACAATCACAATATAATTGAAGTTTTATCCACACTTTATGAAGCATATAAATTACCACTTTATCCACTAGTAGAAAAATGAAAAATACAGTCGTGAATCAAACTTTTTTTGAAATTATTTCAATAATTTCCAACCTTACAGCTGCTGTTGGAGTGTTATGTCAAATCACTTTTTGATGAAATCTGATTTTAAATGACTGTGATTGTAGATAAAAAGTTGTATTGCATTCGTGTTTTATGTATAATTGATAAAATTAAATCCTTGAGCTTCGCTCTCGTACGCCACTGACACAAACCCTTTATTCATAGGGGCAACCACTTTACTAAAACGGACTGTGCCATATTGTAAAAGATGGGTCATACTGTATGAAGTTACTTCGTGAATAGTATATTATTAAACGAGCAATTTATGATAGCCATAATTCACGATGGGTGACGTTTGTCAAGTCACCCAAGTGAATTATGGCCATAAATTGCGAGTAGAATACTATACTTTGTCCACGACAGTTAATTTATTTATTAATAAATAAAAGTCAGTAGCGATTTGGCATATTACTAACCTCAAAATGTTGTGGAAGCTACTTAATTTGACATATATAGAGATGGGCGATACTGTAGAAAGTATCAATACAACGTACCGTTATAAATATATTGTTTTAAAATACTTAATATTAGAAAATATCGTTATGAAAAGTATCAATACTAAAAATTACAATATTTTATAGATACGATATATTTCCTGAACAAAATACACAGATTTAATAGTTTATTCCATATTGTACCCCCATCTCTAGTCGTGAATTATGAACCATAATACACTACAGTGTATTATGAACCATAATTCACGACAGTTGATATATGGGTACCATATACCTTTAGTTAGGAGGTAAAATATTGACTTATTATTAGGTGGTCGTGGACAAATATTTTATTATTGTCTATCTACTGTCATCGCATATCTTGATGATCGCGTATTGAACATTACTGGAGTAAAAATGGAGCAGATCCATTGAAAATAGTGTCAGTTTAAATACGAGCCTTACTGGGTAGGCAACTCTACTTACTACAACCGCATTTTCTATAAGACCCCATACTGCACAAAAATTCCAGAACGATAGTAATAACTACTAATTATTGTTATATATTTTCCAAATTTGAAACATATTCCAATTTCATAAGTTTCATGTTTATTAATAAATCAGTACTATTTTTTCCCGTCCATACCAACCAGTACCTTTTTGAATGATATACTCGTATATGTTTATGTAGAACCAGATCAGATTTCTATCTGACTGTTAATTTCCATCATATTTCCTTTGATCGACTTCCGTCTCTGATATCCATATTAAGAAGATGGAAGATTTATTTCAATAAATTCCTGCGAAGGAATTGAAATATTTACTGCTGTTTTAAGAGAAAGGATAAGAATGTGCACATTCTCGGGTTGCATTTCGTTAAATATAGGTTCAGTTATTGTAAAATATGTGTTTTGAATTCTTCTGCATACAAATGACACGTATTTGCATTCATTTGTTTCTTTTACAAATTGCACCTTCCAATGTTTTATTGTTGTTCTGTGGGTCGATGGCGAATGTATGTAATAATTTCTATGGTTCATTGGCGGCGGTTAGGGTCCAATTAGGACATATGTACCATCCCCAACAATTATTCGCTAAACACTATGTGAAATCGGGTTTGGCTTATAATTACCGTGAGTCTATAATAAAAATTGTATATACCGGGTGTAAATAAGTCATGGACCACTCCTGTATCTTTTCAATGGGTTGATATTTGTTCAAATTTTAATGGGTTTGATGGGAGATGATAGAGAAACTAAAAATAAATACATTTTTTTCCTTACGCTCACATTAACGAGCTGTAGGGCTCTAAAGTTGGGAATTAAAAATGGTTCTTGAATGACTTGTGAAGTCAGGTACGAAATAAGTTAAATGGTTGATGCGGCAATTTTTTGTTAAATAAACTTTTTTCAGTTATATATGAAACCGTTAACTTTCTTAAATATCTTCTAGAGATGCGGGCAATTCTATATCGCACAGCACACCTACACATCATTTAATGATTATAATTAAAAATCCATACATAATTCTCAACTATAGTTCGTTAAGAAGGGGCGTTAGGAAAAAATATACCAAGTACTATAATTATTTTTAGTCTGTCCATCATCTAACAAGTTTTTGGCATTAACTAGGTGGCCATTCTATAGGACCTCGCCGGCCGATCCATCTACCTCGATATTCTTCATCCAGGTAACGTGTTACTGCACCATAATAATGTGCAGGAGCACCATCTTGTTGAAAATTATCTTCCAGAATTTCAAGAATTAACGGCTCAATTGCATTTTGTAACATCTCCAGATACACTTCACCGCTTAAATTTGAATTTAGGAAGACAGGACCAACTATGTGGTTTCCCAAAATACCTACCCAAACATTGACTTTTTCTGGAAATTGGGTATGTTGTTCACGAAAGGTGTGAGGATTTGTGTCACTCCAATACCTTACATTTTGTGTATTCACATTTCTATTGAGGCAAAAAGTACTTTCGTCACTAAAACAAATTGTTTTTGTGTAATGTGGGTTTTGACTAATTTTATTTGTCATACATTCACAGAATTCGAGTCTTCTGTCAGGGTGAAAGGTGGTGCACCACTTTTAACTTGTATCATATGGATGAAATTTATTTTCAGCCAACACTCTCTGTACTGTACTTTTAGTTACTTCACAGATAGACGCAACTTTAGTTGAAGAGGAAGTAAGGTTTACTACAATTTCAGCAACTATATAAATTTTTTTATCATCACTATAGGTGGGATTATACAGCAAATAAAATAAAATAAGGAATAAAATAAATTGAAATAATAAAGATGAGCATACGCAACTCTGTGTAATCGTTTATACAAGAAATAAGGTAAAATAGGAAATAAGAATTAGTACAAAAGATGGCCAACTTTTATCTTTTTGTCTTATCTTATTTTAATTTGTTTGGAAACAATATGGAAACCGATAATGCGCATGACCCAGATATTTCTGTTCTAAATGCTCTGAGTTTCCAATTATTCTTATCTAACCTAAAAATATTATATTTATTTGTTTACTTTGATTGAAACAGATGGATGATAGAAATATTGAAGATGGGGGCGATGCTGTTGTTGATGGCAGACACCACAGATTACCCATCCGCAGGCACTGCGGCTTTATTACACAGAAAAACAAATGGACGTTTTAAAGTTCGACCCATGAATAGGGACAAAAAATTGCTTGCACAAAACACAAACAGTCATTGTCAAAAAAGCTGCAATTTGATTGGCTTACTCTTATTTCTTATTTTACTTTAGTCATCTGTATAAACCAATGTTTTTTGTCCTTATTTCTTAACTTATTTTAATTAGCTCCTTATTTTATGTTATTTGCTGTATAATCCCACCTTAAATGTTGGTCGAACAGATCGTTTGGCATCTTCCTTCAAACTTGTGAAGAAGCTCCCTCAAATAAGTTCTCGAGATAGGGCGATCTGGGTATCTCTCATTAAATAAACGTTCCGCTTCATGGAGATTCTTTCTATATTCACCAATTATTAAGATAGCCGCTACTTTGTCAGTACGTACCATTTTGCCTATGTAAACTCTTAAACGTCTCGTTAAACAATAATAAAATTAAATATTTAAGCTATTAAGTAAAACTTTGCAAAGCAACAAATACTATTAAATTAAAAACGTCAATTCTTTTGACAACTAACCAGAGGCGGACTGAAAAATCTTCAATATTTAAATGTGAAATAATGATTTTGGTATTTATTTAATTTATCCATCATAATCAGCTTAAACCCAAACAAAATTAATATGGCTATGTAGCCAATGTCAATGCCCTTCAAACGAGATATCACTTGCCATAAGGTCCTATTCAAAATTATTGGCCAGAGTGGCACTGTGACGTCATCTATTACTATTACGTCACCTGTTACCATTCGTAGAGAAGTTTACAATAATTTATTCTCACCCTCAAAATTTTATTAATGTAAGTGTAGCCGTTCAAAAGATACAAGGGGGGAGAGGAATTTTGAATAGCACTGTATATTTTACCTATAGAATGTTATAGGTCACAGTATTTCAATCTTCAAACTTCGGTGTGTCGAGAATCAATTGCTGGATCGACGATTGCAGAAGCGAGGATTGGGCAAATGTCGATTGTTGAAGGGATGATTAGGCAAAAGCCGATTGAAGTTACAGTTTAGTCCATTCTGAAGAGCCGATGTGTTTTATAAACGACAAAAATTTATTATAAGAAGTAATCTCTTACAATATGGTAAAATTTCAGCCATTAAAAATTCACTTATTAACATGGATTGGACAAAAATTCATTTTTAATGAGGTGACAGTGAGATGGATGCAGCTGCAGTAATCTCACTATCCCAGCGAAAATTTCAATTGCTCAATAAATTTCTAGTAACTGAACGTAGGTGTGATTGTTAATGTAGGTACTATGCAAAATGTATTGAGGTTAGGTTGGAATTAAAATATTATAATCATTCATTCTGTTCGATCAAATAATGGCTAGTGTCACAATATTAAGAAAGCTTGTAAGTAACCTTTTTTTGTTAAATGGAACGGAAAAATCAAATACTCTGCTGGCTTTGGCGATCCAGCTTTTTGTTCTAAGCAGTTTTATTTATATAAAATCAATACTATTGTTACACTGGCCTCTTCGATGTCCAGAATTAAATCAATTTAATTTTTGGTTATGGAGTTACCTTAAATCATTAGTTTACAATAGACCGATTGGATTTGAGTCAAATGTTTGAGCGTGTTCCACAAAGCTATTTGGCTTATATTTTGATTTCACAAAACTTAATTTCGATAAAAATATTTTGCTATTAAATAAAGTAAGGGTTGATAAGTTTATTTGTTATATAAATTAAACCTTTTATATTTTATAATAAAATTCAACTAAAAGTGCATTCGATTGTTTGAAACAATTTTTCCTCTTTATTTTGATTCTGTTAATAATTAATAATTTCAACCGCCGTCTAGAAGACCAAGATCTTTGTACAGCAAGGTGACAATTTGAATCCAATTTCAAATATAAAGAAATTTTCTAGTACATGCTATAGCAAATAAAATTAAAATAATAGGTTTGTTCGCAGGTGCAATTCAGAGCCAGTTCAGTGACTGTACGGCGTACGCGGTTAAAAAATTCAAAATTTTTAATAATAGTTCTCAAATCATATCAGATTGGTTCGCTATCGATTCGGAATGAGACTGAAAGATCGATTCGACTGCTCACACGCAAATGATCGATACGTCAGTTGTCTAATTTTATTTGCTTATGGTTATTTCTTTTTTCTCTTATTCCTTTGGGAATCAAACCACACAATATCGTTTTTTATTTTTTATTTCGATATTGTGGTTTAATTCCCCTAAGGAATAAGAGAAAAAAGAATAAGTAATGCCACAAGGAACTTACAGAAGATGGTTATTTCTTGTTTCCTTTATTGTGTTATATCAACAGTTCTCGAAATAAGTCAAAAATCCCTAAAATCCACTTAAAAAGCACAAAAGAAGACTACATAATGCACAAATTCACTCAAATATGATTTAAAACAAAAGTCGGCATGCAAATGGACCATTTCCTATTCTATTTCATTCAAATACAGACCAAAACTCAAAAAAACGCTGAAAACGGTCTAAAACGATAATAAAACACACAATTCGACCTTATTTCATCGAAATACTCTCGATTTCACGTAAATACAGTCCGGGACATTCAACGGACCTCGAAATAAGTCAAAATACCCTTAAATCCACTTGAAAAAAACACAAGAAAACGAATAATGCACAAGTTCACTCGAATATATATTATATATATGTATAAATCTGCTTAAACAATGGTTGTAGCGTTGTTAGCAGATATAAAAAAAGATACAGTTACTTGTTTTCTTTTCGTTCAGGTCCTGAGAGGTGATTTGTCGTTATGAAATCAAATTATTTCATGATTCGGAACTAAGGATGCGCTTTAGACAATTTAGAGTTAATTTCGAACTATTTCGGATTGTAATTCGTTATTGTATATGTTACGGTTAAAGTATTTACTTGGCTAGTATATAAACTAGTTGGATAGTACACAAACTATCCAGCTGCCTGGTTATTTTGATGAAAAATCATATTTCCACTAAAATAGCTACGAGTAATGGATGGTTTGTATACTATCCAGCTAGTTTATAAACTATACAAAATGTATCGCTAAAACTCAAACCACAAGGAAATTACACATATTAGCTAGCATTTTTGGCTAGTTTGTAAACTATCCACATTAGTTGGATAAAGTGTGAACCTGATATTGGTAGTAATACAAAATAACCAACGAGTTGGTTAGTATGTAAACCAACCAAAGCGGAACCCCAGTTTCGGTCGAAGTTAACAATAAAACCTCAGTTTTATAAAGAACAAGCAATGGCATTGCTCTCTACTGAAACAACAGAAAATGCTCTCAATAAATCATTACCACAAAAATGCTTATTATGTTCTGAAGAAAACGTATGTGACCATTGCCAGAATAAAAACAATATTAAAGAGATGAGGGATTCATGTCAGGGAAGTCTAAAAAGGCAAGCACAAAAAATGCTACAAACTTCTCGCAAGAAATTTAAACCAGGAACTGTCGACATGTCCGTGAGAGTATCCATTCCAGATGT